>CAJNIZ010002790.1:0-15515 GCA_905231905.1 Symbiodinium pilosum | reverse complement strand
GTAATTTTGACGCCACCTCATATGACTCAAGCCATATGCTATGTGCTTAAAGGGGAACTATAATTACATGTTTATCGGGATACTTGGACCATTGGGGCAGCGGGTGCCATCCACAGGGACTCTCCAAGACCTCCTCAGAGCTCCCTACGGTTCCTCTAGGCCTCCAGGCCTCGAACACAACAAACTCAAAGGGTTCATGTACAGAACCATTAAAAGGGATATATGGGGATATATAGAACCCAATAATTAGGTCCCTTTAAAGGGGATGTATAGGGGTATATAGGGGTATATAGGGGTATATAGGGATATATAGGGTTTAGGGTTAAGGGTCCTTGTACCCAATAATTGGGTACTTGGGGGTTTGTTGATTGGAACTCTAGTGCAGGTTTCGGGTAAGTATGTGATTATTGGGTACTTGGACCCTAAGGGAAAGAGAATCCTCCTGATCCACCGTCTCAAAGCTTGTTGAGGTATGGAAGCTTAAGCACACTTTTGTTGCGTGAAATGCTTTGACAAACATGTTTTGGAGGACGATCCCTTATACCAAACCCCATATGGCGAAGGGTATGGAACCCTCCAGGTTTAGGAGATGAGATTGTGTTGAGATTTGGGCCATTCTGGCAACGGAGGTTTTGCAAAATAATACCTACAGGATCTGAAATGGGGAGATGACAATCGCCGTACAGTCCCTTCTCATCCCTAGACCCTAGACTCTCCAGTGGCCCCGAAGTTTCAGACACCCCCGAACCCCTCGAATTCTGGCCTTCCGTCTATATGAAAAGCAGAACTCCAGTTGAGATTCCCCGGTAGTGGTCTAAACCCTGAACCCTGACCCCTAGACCCCAAACCCAGCTTGTTCCAGCTCCAGAAGCACCCATTTGTTTTCCACGGCCCCTTCCCAAAGGGCCCATGTACCCAACAATTGGGTACTTTGAGGGTTTGTTGATAGGGATTGTAGTACAGGTTTTGGATACATATATGATTATTGGGTACTTGGACGCTAAGGGCTTACAGTTACTAAGAACTGTTGGGGCTTTCGCTGGGAAATGCGAGTTTCCATGAAAAGGGAAACCACAGCTTCTGTACCCCAGCAGTTTATCTTCCTTATCATGTACATGTGCACTCCCCAAAATGCCCGCCAATGATTGCAAACGCCAAAATATGCCTCGCCTAGAATTTCCTCTATGTTCTCTGTGTAACCCTTAAGCAATGGATCCCTACGCTGGATAAGGGAATCTACGCACCCCTTGAGATCCCATATGTTTTATACTTCCTACTGTAGGGAAGAAAGTTCTGAGGGTGGTGCAAAAGTGCCTCCAACCATCGCATGTAGTCCCTACAACCCCAGTCGTTCTGGTGGGAAACTCCTTTTGTTACAACCTTCGGGCCCTGTAAAAACCGAATATGATGGTCAAAAAGCCCGCCATTAACATGTGAGCTACGGACTTGTGGGGGACCTATAGGGGACTATATTGGGTTTTGGGGGGGACCGATTAAGGGATATACTACAAAATTGGTCCAGGGCTCATGTGGGGCCCAAAGGAACTTTGCAAAGATGTGAGGATTGCAGGACATCATGTGGGGTCCCTATGAGCAATGGTAGAAGGGTAGTTTGAACAACATGCACATATGCTAGAGTTGCTAATGAAGTCCTGATCACCTTTCCCATTTTATTGCTGGCCCCTTAGCCTGCCTAATTTTGCTATAGTGGGTAGGGGGCTTGCTGCACTAGAGGGGTCATCAGCAAACCCCAAAAACAGGCAGCGGCGACCTCATACGTTAGTTAGTAAGCGGGTGATTGCAGAGTCTAAGTCTTGCAAAATGAGGCTTACTGCACCAGCGAAGAGATCAGCAAACCACAAATGGCAGCAAGTACCGGCAAGCTCATACAAACCAGGGTGCTTGCAGCATCTTACAAACTGCCAGGAGGGAGTTGGAGATGTTTGTCGAGGAGAACTGGCACACATTCCATGCATCTTGGTAGTCACATGTAGCTAAGCCCTAAAACCTAAAGCCTTAACCCTTCACCCCCTGAGAAAGGCCCACGAAGAGTTTCGCCTCCCTTGAAGGTGGTATCCAGCTTCAAGTTAGTATACGCTGGCTTTCTACTGCAATACCTCAGAGTCCGCCCCAATATCCCTGGCGTCCCTTGGAGTATCCTTTTTGGAGAAGGTTTAGCCACAGGGGCCACGTACCTACATATCACGAACTTGGGGTCCCAAGTCTTTGCATGGGAGTTTCTTTGCCACATACGTAAACAGTTGAGAGGTGTACATAGGATTTAGGGTACCCCCAAACCCTATGGTTCGCACATGCTGTAGAATCCTGTCTAGGGTTTAGGGCCGTTGCTACGGGCATTCGCCAAAACAAGTAGTCCGGACGCATACAAGGGACAAGAAGGAAATTAAAAGCGACTGAAGAGAGCCCCTTGAAGTTTACAGAGGGATGGAGTGTTTGATGCACTTGCATACCTTGCCTTCACCGGCAACAGGCCTATCCTTCTACAACGCAAGTCTGCTAGTCCATGGTTTGTATTCATTATAAGGATCCCCCCCACTCCCTTACCCTGTAATAGTAATATAGATGGACTAAGAGGACCCTCATATAATCACCAATTTCCCTTAGAGTCACTATTACAGGGAGTGGGGTCCATCTAATGTATTCCATGCCATGGGAGAGGTTCCCTAAACCCTAAAGAAACTCATCCGAGAGGATGCCTACAGTCAAAGACATCCGAGGTGAATGATTACCAAATTGCCCCCCATATGAGCTATAGTCCAAGCTCCTTAAAGGGGTAGGGTTAGGGTTTCGGGGAGAGAGAGAGGGTTCAGGGCCTGAACTCCTTAAAGGGGGTTATGTAGGGATTATATGGGGGCGTATTCTAGGGGTTATTGAGGGTGATAATGGGAGTTTAGATTCTGGCTGAGAATATGAGCTACTGTCAATATGGGCCTTTCAAGACCCTTGATAGTGGACTTCTGTTTTTTTGCGCGGACGGGCCTTTGCTCCAATTCCGGAGCTCAGTGGCCAAAACAGGTTGCGATCAACTTGCTTTTCGGTGAAATCAGAAAACAATGATAAAATGTAAGTATAACATAAATAGCTTGGGCAATCAATTGGAATCTGCTGTACTGGTTTGTCAGAACAGCCAACAATCCTTAATAGTGGACTCTTGTCGTTCCCTAGTAAGGAACCCGTGTCCATCGAGTCAGGTAGGAAACAAGGCTGGCATAGAGTTAATGGCGCTATTTGAGGTCCAAAGGCCTAGTTTAGGGTCCCTAAACCCTGAACCCTATTAGGGTTTAAGGGTTTTAGGGAGTCAAGGTTTACGGATACGCGTCTGAGGTCAGATTCCAGGAGCATCGACATGAATGGTACTTGCTGCACCAAAAGCTTCTCGCCCAGCTCCAGCCGTAGCGGTTCCTGGTTTGGGGATTAGGTTTTAGGGCCGTAGCCCTGGGGGTTCCAAATGCCCTTGGGCCCACAACTTAGGCTTACGGGGTTAGGGTTTAGGGCTCGGGAGTATGTCTGCGAGTTTAAATAGCGCAAAGTAGGTACTTTTTGTAGGCTTTGGGCACCCAACTTGGTCTTGACGGACTTAGAGCCCAAACGGCCTGTTGGAGGGCGATTCTTCCTGTTCAGGATTCAGTTCCCTCGGTCTATACGGGGGATCCGAGTATGTTCAGAGTTTTCAGGTACTGGCGATGGCTGAAGGTTGTTCCAGTCATTTGCATCATTTGCACTATGCCATTATGACGAGAATTGGCAGCTATTCAAATTCTAGTCCTGCTTTCAGAACCCTAAATCATCCTGCCCTTAGCATGGCCGCTCACATTTTCGGCGCCTGAAGACAAAGATTTTAAAGGGGAGGACTGGAGGCTGCTCCAGTAGGTTTTAGATGGAGAAAGCTGTGTGGCGCAAATCAGTTTGTGACTCCTGCTTATGGGTTCTTGCCCGCTTCCTGGCCTGTCAGATTCAGATTCGGTGCGCATGGAAGCCAGGACGCTGGGGCTCCAATGACCTGAAAATCACTCTATGACCCTGAGCCCCAAATCTTTAGGTTCGTGAATCTCTTCGAGCTTGCGGCTGATGAGGCCGGTGGGCAGATAGGTTGGCCTGGGTTTCGCATTAAGGGTTACAGGTTGCAACACGCACATAGCACACAGCACGGTTCTAAGTATTGGGCTTTGGGTGCAAGGTTTAGGGTGTAGGGCTTAGGGTGTGTGTCTTGGTTTCTGGGTAGATCCCAAGTGGCCTCTGCATAATAAAGACCCTCCAGAAAACCTTAGGTGCTCTTCTAAACGCCCTCTGAAGAAGAATTTATTTGGCGTGTGTTTTGGTTGGGCCCTGGGGAACAGGGGGGTCTCTTGTATAGGAAGGATTTTGAGAATTGCCATGTTGGCATCCCTTAGATTAGAGAAGCTGTTCGAAACCATACAACAGGTGTTACCAGTCTTACCATGTGTTGCCTCTCGAGACTGTGATCTTCTCATTCTGGGCAGACGAAATACTGGAACAGTATGCGCACAAAAAAACCCCATGTTTAGCTACGCACCCTTGCTTCAATCATGCGCTGGCATGGCGCATTCCGTAGGTACTTGAGAGATCCCGGAAGGTGGAAAAAGAAGGGGATACTCCTCGCATGAACAGTCCACAGCTCTGCCTGAACCCTGAGCCCTGTTGGGGTTTAGGGTTTAGGCTTTACTAAACCCTAATCTTTTGGAAGTATTGCTGCGCTTCCACTGCCGCAGTGAGGCGATGCTCGCAGTGAAGCTGGCCACTTGGATGTTAATCCCAGGTCTCAGATATTCCTAGAAGGGGTTTATACGAGATATAAAGGGTTACATAGGGGATATATAGGGTTTAGGGATTAGGGTCTCAGATATTCGTATAGAACACCTATATACCTTAGATACCCACTTCTAGGGACCGTATACCCCTGTTTAAGCGCAAAAAGAGGTTCCAGATTCATAGCAGGCACCTGCTAGGTCATAGTAGAGGAGGGTTAGGGTTTAGGGTTTAGGGTAGGTCATAGTAGAGAACACTTGGGAGTCCTCAGGCGGACGCCTTTTCGGGATGGTGTCCTTGTCGGTTTAGGGTTTCGGTTGTGTCCTTTTGAGAGGATGTACCGGAGTCTTAGGATCAGAGGGTTGAATCTCACAAAGAGAGATCACCAACTGTACACGACTGAACTTTGTCTGTAATCCTGTTTCGTGCACACAGGTCCCCGAACATCCGCCTTGAAAAGTCTGTCTAGAACTGAAAATGAGAATTCATTAGCTAGAAGTTACGCAGCTAGGTAGAGAAAAATCTAGTGATGACCAAGCCATGTCCTATAGTTCGAAGTATAAATAACACCATTCGTTCGGAATATGCCGACCTAGCCCCTGAACCCTAAATCCGCACATCATCCACAGTTTTCATTTCATGGTCCTTCCCCTTTTCCACGCGACTCTCCTTTATCGGGTTAGGCTCCCCAATGCTTACCTAGCTTTGATGCTGGACAACAAAGGAGATGGGCCAGTTAGCCGACTTCCTGGTGCACCAACTACCATTGATGGGCCAGCACCTAGGCCTCACCGACAGCGCAGGAGGTATCTTCGAAGGAAGTAGGGTTCATTTCGAGTTCCCAAGTGCTCATTATCATCATCATATCTGACAGTGTGATCAACTCACTGCTTGGGATGAAAGTTCATTTTTTCTCTGGTAGGAATCGGAAGGTCATGGGTCAACTCGGAAGCTCGACTGGTCGGCCCTGCCTTCGCAGATGACGCATTAACGTACTGGATGGAAAGCAACTGGAAATTACTGGACCGTTTAGGCCTTACATGGTCTAGCATTTGATGAGCACTGAAGCCAGTTTGCAGGTCGTAGTAGGGGATGAAGGAACTGAGCATGGGGATCGTTCTTGGGTATGATGTACAGTAGGGATTGCTATGCAAAATCATTCCTCCATTCGTTGCTAACCGGCGGTAAGTTCCTTCTGATCGACAAACATGGGAGGCCCGTTGGGCTTCTGTTTAAAATTGTCTAGCTATGGGGTTGCTTGGCTGGGCATAGGGTCGTTATGGTACCTGAAGGCAAATGTTCGTGTTCCCCAAGAAGGCCCCACGTCCTTCAGCTAATTTAGCAACCCTGACAGTAGCTCATTTGGACATCAATTTAAATGGAAAGTGCTTTGCTTCGTAGAACCTCTGAAGGGTTCTATACCTGCTTAGCAGGCACATCAACACACTGGGCCGTGCGCAATGGGGGTAGTGGGGTAGACAGCCGAGGCATGAAACCTTGCAAGAGTTCCTGTCCTTGTATCTTGGACAGAACTTCATGTTGAGGGGGTTTGTTCAACAGGTCCTTGACATCATCGGGAATACACGTCACTAATGTGAAGGCCTAAACCCTAAACCCTCAGCCCAAGAGGGAACCGACCTTGTGGCTGTTTTGGGGTGCGTTGGGATCGCTGCCTGGCAATGCCTTGCTATCTGCTTCTGAAAGCTCATGGCAGGGTCCGGAAAGAGCAACAGGGTTAGGGTTTAAGGTTGAAGGTTTAGGGTTTAGGAGTTAGGTGCAGCGGAAGCTGGATGTGCGTAAATGAAACCACGCAAGTTTACCTGGCTGCTGGTTCGGAGTTCGCTGACAAAGTAGACGCACACGCCAAGTTGATGTAACAATGCCCAACCCAAAGCGTCCATGTAGCTATATTGTACATACGTGGGCCTTAACTTGCTAAAGTAGTTATACGGGAACCCCTTTGGGCCCCAAGTATATACTATATGTATACACACGCATATGCATATATATATATACACACCTACCATAAACCCTAACCCTAAATAAGATGCCGGGCCGGCTGCTCACTCAGAGCCCCAAAGTTTAACTCCTGTCCTATCAAGCTAGCCTCGCGTACCTTGAGTCCATCTAATGTAGACCCCTGATGAGTAAAGCCCCTGTTAAGGCCCTTAATATCAGGATCCCCATTATCATCCCTACTGAGGGGAGGGGCTTTGTTAATCATGGGTCTACATTACCTAGGTTCAAGGGTTTAGGCCCAGGACCTCCCAGGTGGAGGCCGCAGGTGTTGGTATGGCTTATTGTTCCGTTTCCTGGAGCTAGCCCAGGCTCTCGCCGGCAGAAGACTATGTGGCCTTCGTAGTGATGATGAAGGACAAAGATGACAATTCATTGCTGATTCTTTCAACAGTGACTGTCCGTATTTGGAATCTATGCTTCTGTCTACATGAGTTCTATGAGTTTCCATGAGATATGACATGTTATGATATATGCTTCGAGGTTGGTGGCTTTTATTGCGTCGATGCAGCTGGAATGGATTGGAGAACAGCTAGGGGGAATGTAAGTAGGTTACAGCCACGATCAACAGGGGTTAATAGGTTACCGAAAGCCTTCAACCTCCAAGTGATACAGTACATTACACCCGCCACTAAACGCATGACAGTCCTCCAGAAGAAGTCCCAACAGTTTTTTGAGAACCCTAATTTCCATATATCCCTAGTATCTCTTCACGAAGCCTGAACCTTACAGCCTACAACCGCCCACATCCTAACTGGTCCTAAACACTACACCTACGCCCCCTAGATGCCCTTGACCCTAAACCCTACACCCTAAAAAAACTAAACCCACTCCCTGAGCACCATTGCAGCAAATCTACAGACAGGCGCGGGCAGAGGAAATGGCCTCGCCGGCAGCAGGGGCGAGCTGGGGGGCAGGCTGGCCTTTTTTCCTGGGGGCTTAGGGATTTAGAGATTTAGGGTTTTAGGGTTTTAGGGGTGTAGGGTTTGGGGTCTAGGGTTTAGGGATTTAGGGTTTAGGGGTTTAGGGGTTTAGTTAGGGTTTAGGGATTTAGGGTTTAGGGTTAATTTGGGATCAGGGAGCTGGGATTAGGGTTCAGGGATTGAAGATTAGGGTCGAGGTCTCAGGGTTTTGGGATCAGGCTTTAGCGATTAGATTAGTGTTGAGGGATGGAGGTTGATAGACCTTAGGGCTTGCGGGGCTTGCGGTAAGCTATAAGGGCCTCACCTGACTTCACCTCATCTTAAATGGTGGCTTGTTCAGGGTTCAGGGTTGTAAATGGAAATCCCTAAACCCTAAATCAAGCTTCTTGGGAAGTAGAAGTAGAAGATTCCTACTGAACCCTGGGCCTGTCGTGCATGAAAGCTGGCAATGAAGGTTCTCACAGCGCATTCCTTGCTTGCACACTTCTTGCACTGCATGCGGAAGAGAAAGTTTCCTACCGGCATGGGTAAGCGCAGCCTTCTGATCTGCACACAAGGTTGACTTACTGGTGGCTAGTAGGAGTAAGGGAACATATTATATAGGGACTATACAGGGATTGTTTCTACTCTCTTGTCCACCAGTAATTTAATTCAAAGGGCCTTCTTTGCAGACAGTACGAGTTTTGGACAAAAGGTCACTCCATGTAGCTATAAGGCTATAATTATTGTTATGTTTATATTATATTAGGGCCCAAAGAGGGTGATATAGGAATTCCTGTGGGCCCCAAGTTTATACTATGTAGCTATACACGGACCTTTTGGGAGACGTTTGATGCCGGTACAGTCCTCACCGGGCGATCTTTGTGCAGAGCGAGTGCAGCCGCCTGAAGATTCTCAAGCTTCACAACCAAATGCCGAAAGCTCAGCCCCAAACCCCTGTACTTTCAGCCGCAAAACCAGAAAAAGGAACGAGCCAGGCAAGTGGAAAATCAGCCCTAAACCCTAAACCCTGCATGGCCAGGGCAGCACGCCATTACAGCGCCTGCGCCAAGGGCACACTCTCCGGAGGTGGGATATTCAGTCACGGAGGCTAGCAGACTGTGAAGTCCGTTCCATTCGAATATCATGATGGGGCTTCAAACTTGATACCTCTCTACTCTCGCCTCGTCCCTAAATCAACAGTTTCGAGGATGGCGACAATTAGACGCCCTGTTGCTGTAACTTTGGGCAGTCTTGAAGCCTGTTATAAGGGCCTTTGTGTCATTATACTCCTAATCGTATTAACCAAAAATTATGATTTTTGGTGGGGTTCTGAGGCCGGTTTAGGAGCAGGGTATCCCTCCTTTGCAGCAAATCCCACAGGCCCGGAGCCTCCAGGAGGCGACATTCGCGAACGCCTCAAATGGATGTTGTCTTGGCCAACTCATACCTCAGAGATCTGAGATCCAAATAGCCCAATGTAGTTAATGTTTACAGACGTTGGGGCCCAAGTAGGAATTATTTGTATACTTGGATCCCTAGGGATACCCTCAAGACCATCAGCCTTTCAGCGGGCCGCCTTCTGACAGGCAATTATGGAAAACCCATTTAAAGTTCAGTGGGTGCTGTACAGACTTGTGTCTGAAGTAAATCAGCCTCACATGCCGATCATAGTCTTTGCATTTTCAATGGTCCTAACGGGTGTGAGCCATCAGAAGGGTACCCAGGGAAACTTGAGGGCCTTGGGGCGTGGTAGTAAGGATGCGGGAACATCAAGGATGGTTTTGAGTTTTTGAGTTTACCCACTCACCGTGAAGCACCTCCCCCAACCTACAGTAAGTACATGTAGTCTCTTGTTCTGTGTATGCCCTTACAGCTGGTGAACTCATTCTTATTGAGCCCTTGAGAGGACGGTCGGGAGCGTTGGGCTAGAAGCATATCCTCAAGTTTCAGGATCCACGCTGTTTGGGCAGTGAATGCGCTTTATCATTTTGCAGCTTGCTGGTAGGGGTTTGATCGCTAGCTTGCTTATGCAGGGAATGCTCTCAAGGTCACTCATTCGTTCATTGCTTGGGCATTTTATCCCAGCCTACGAGTGCTCTGGCCCTCCTTGGTGGGAGTATAAACTGCACCCCTTCTCTGTATAGGGCGTTCAGGGGGTCGATATAAAGATCATGGAAAAAGTGGAAACTATTATATTAATGTAATAGGATATATATTGGAGTTACATGGTATTTTCCCAAAATAGGGGAACCCCAATGTAGACCCAAAGTACTATGGTCCTTATACTTGGGGCTCCCAAAAGGTACCCCTGATTTTCGGCAACCCCCATATCGAAAGAGTCTACCCTAGTTCACGAAAGAATGTAGACCCATACTAATAAACCCCCCTCCCCCTAATAGGGATTATAATTGGGATCCTTATATTAAGGCCCTTAAAAGGAGGGGGTTTATTAATCATGGGTCTACATTAGCCACGTGCCTTTTTGACAGGCGCCGCCTGCATCTCCGCCTCCGCCTCCGCCTCCAGCCCCGCCGGGTTCGCCCCCTGATTCTCGCCCTACTTCACCAGGTCCGGGCAGGAGATTTATAGGGCTGCCGGTGTAGGGAAACTGGCGCAATAATTGAGCGAGTATTGTCTATATTTGAGGAATTTAGTGCACCTTCTGAGGTGGCTTCATAGGGGTTGGCCCTCCGTACTGCTCCTTGCACTGCAGCAGCCAAGCAGGTCTGATCGGTTAGGCCAGAACTGATCAGGAAAGGCAGTGAGGTCAGTGGTTTCGAGCGCCATCTGGGTATTCATAAAAGCATGGCCTCGATCAGAACTAGCATGTCAAAGTGTTAAAATCCTCATGATGCACTCCCCCTCCCTCCAAGCCTAGACCCTAAACCAGAAACCCCTCAACCTCCAAAAAGGAGCCAAAATTTCTGCAAGCCCTTGCCTCAGGTGACCTGATGCCACCTGATGGCGATGTGGAAGCTACAACTGCCTCACGCCACTGGTTCCTTGTTAGAATCCTACCCGCTATCATTAGATGTTCCATATATACATATATGTATATGTCCGTGTATATATATACATACATACATACATACATACATACATATACATATATATATATATTCATGTCTGCTTACATAATTCTGTGTATAGTCATATTAACCTACCGCTGCCGGAACATTCCATATTGGATGGATGAGGGGTTTTCAAGAGTAGCGGATTGTCAAGGCCATCTGTTCATATTCCCGATTGGCTTAATTACACCAGGAAAGACTCATGGCTAGCACCGGCACAGCTCTCTGTCCCGGAAACTTGTGCCAACCTTTTTGCTACATATCACAGCATATCAGAACATAGCTCTGCTATCTGTTGATTAACCATGAGAGATTGCGTCCATCATGTTTTGACGCTGTAGCCCAAGATTGTATGGCATATACTTGGACACCGAGCTAGTGATGTGGAAGCCCCTTCGCGGCCAAGTATATACCATAGACTGGACCATAATTACCCACCTACATAGAGCCTTCAGCACAATCATGAACATTTAGGGTTTAGAGGCCCTAAGCCTTCAACCCTAAGCCCCAAGTCCTAGACCTTGAACCTTGAACCCTAAACCCCCAAACCCTACACCAACAATCATACAGGCGAATCCTTCAGGGCTTTCCTGGATGCGGGTGACGGCCCAGAGCCGAGCTCCCAGAAAGAGCTTTAAATTTTCGATGCCCGAAAGGGTAGGGTATGAGCCCCTGGGTGGAGTTGTAAGGTTAAGGGTTCAGGGCCGGGCATAGGGTTGGGGTGTAGGGCCCAAAGGCGCCACCCCGTGCGCCTGCATCAACAAGGTCCCCTTACCACGCATAATGATGAGTAGTGGTGGGTAATGCTTATTACCAGGTCAATAGGGGTTTTAGACCAAGGGGCGCACTTCTTAGTCTCCTACAAGAAAAATTAAAACTTAAGCATACTTTTTACGTGTCTTCATAAAGTTCTATAATGTCGCCTGTATTGATGAACCAATTATGCAGGCCGTCCATGTGCATCCCAGGGCATATGCACAAGATGTATGAATGCTTCTTTAGGGTGATGACTCCCCTAAATCCTAAACCCTAATTAGATCTTCAAGCCCTTAACCCTTAACTCTAGAAATGTCATCAGAGTGTCCCTGAGATTATGGTTCTCCTTCGTGGTGCTTCTGCTTTCTGCATTAGTGGAACAGAAAACGAGATGTGGCTATTTGGTTTGGGGCGCCTATGAGCATTCCTGCTGGCACATGCCATGCTTCCTTGGGAACCGAAAGAAAATGACCGGGAACAACTTTCTGGTACTGGAGGGAGGGTGGAAGAATGAAGATAGGTATTCAAATGAGCTACTGCCCATATTAGCCTTAGTAAATATTAAAGGACCCTTATTAGGGGACATAGTATAGTCGCTAAGATATTCCCTAATAAGGGGCCCATGCCCATTAATGTTCCGGGCAAATGCTGACTGTAGCTCAAATTCTTTTCTCTTCAACTCCAACTCCAGGCTTCAGCACCCGCAAGACAGTGCATGTGTGTGTGCACAGAACCATAAGGGGGTGTCCAGGCCATTCTGAAATATCAGCCTGCCTAGTCGAAATTACTTGTATAATACGTTCTCCTGATCGAAAAATACTTTCAATAACCCAACCCCGAAGAGCAACTGCCCGCCAATGTGGTACCGCTACGTAATCTCAGATGGTTGGTTTGTTTGAAGTGGGCCGGTGGGGTGGAGTGGTAAGTCGACAGAAAGAACAGTCATGACATGATTGGCCATGCTAAAGTCTACCTACCCTAACCCCTAACCCCCAAAAAGGACTTGGTACCCTCTACTCTACCCGAAAGGACAGCAAGGCCACCTTATGAGATTTCCAAGGTCCTTGCAGCATTTCGACTCAGTGCTGGCCATTCTGGGCCAAACAAGGCGGGGTTTGGGGTTTAGGGCTTAAGGTTCGGGTTGCGTTCTAAACTTTCATGGCGGATACTCCCCATGAGTGATCCCTACTTATAGGGACCCCAAGGATGTCTAGGGAGGACGAGGACATCCAGGGGTTCCTATTCGCCGCATACATACAGGGGATTCGTCGTTGCGAGATTGTTTAATGTCGACGTTTGTAGGGAAGTAGCCTACAGGGAATGCTTGTTCTGAACACTATAAGGCGTAGTTTCATCACACGCTGTGATTCGGGGTCTTGGCAATCATCGCCACGGTACTGACAGTCAGAACGCGAATGATAAATAGTCATGGGGGGAGGACTTGCGCCAAGTGCTGTCGAATTAGCCCTCAGAAGTACGGTATGCAGTCTTTCTTCTTGCAACCTCCCAAAGTCTTCTTGCCTTCTCATCCTTGTGAGCTAAATTTCTCCTCCCCCAACCCTACGGAAACTTGACTGGATGCAGGCCGTCTCCGTACAAGACCCTGGCTACGGCGTTAGGCCTGTCGAAGAACGAGTGCAGGGGATGCAGAGTGGTGTGTATAGTTTGTTCAGAATGTTCATGTTCATCTTGAAAATATAGGCTTGGTGCGGAAAATCCAGGAAATGGAGCTTTTATTGCCAGGGAAAAGGCATACCCTAAACCCTAAATCCACACATTGGGAGCATGCCATGAAGCTGTCCCTAGCTAAACAGAGGTCAGTGGGAATCCGCAGTGGTCTGGGTAGAGTGTGTTGCGGTTCGGCAGCTTTCTAAAAGTGAAGAGCCCTCATTTTGGGTTCCCGATGTGTATATATATATATAGGCATGTATTTATATGTATCTATATTTTTCATTGAAGGTGTAGTGGGATCTCTATGGGGTCCCCTATGTCCGGATTTCCGGAATCCCCAATCAATGTTTGGGACAGAGACTTTCAAATCCGGAATTTGGGGGTTTGAGAGGTTCGGTGTGATGGCGCTTTCAGACACGCTGGAGAGAGGTAATATACGATAGCCTCACGAAACGAGTCCGTACAGCAAGGATGAAAGCGGCCCAGTACTTGTACTGAAAATTCTGGGTCCCAAAATGTCTTTGGGGCCAAAGTATAGCAGATATCTACTCTATAGATATCTGGGCCCTTTCGGCATTACATTGGAGTTCATGTTAGGGCCCTCTACGTATGGGGTTCCCTCATCGGTTTAGGGTTCGGGGTTTAGAGTTACCTCCGGCTTTTGTGGGGAGACTACGGTTGACGGACCAAATCATGCATATTCCAAAGGAAAGCAGTAAACCATCCAAATTTTGGTGCCCTGGTATACTTAGGTTTAGGGTTTAGGGTCATGCAGGATCTTGTTCATCAATAGCCTAAGGTATGTATAAGGGCTATGTATTAGTAAGGCTTGTACTGGTGCAGCTGCCTTTATCCAACCTGTAGCCCTAAGGGTCCAAGTACCCAATAATCATATACTTACCCAAAACCTATACTACAATTCCTGTTAACAAACCCTCAAGTACCCAACTATTGGGTACAAGGACCCTTAACCCTAAACCCTATATACCCGTATACACCCCTATATAACCCCTGTATATCCCCTCTAAAGGGACCTAATGATAGCTCCAGACCTGGATTTTTCTTGAAAAGCAGGTCCTCGCCTGGATCGAACGCTGCGTGGACTCCTTGCTGCCTGGCAACAAGCCATACTTTAGGGTTTAGGCTTCAGGGTTTAGGGTTTAGACGTTCGGCTTTAGGGTCTTTGGTTTTGGTAGTTGTTCAAAATACTTGGCCCTTGTAGGGTAGGTTCGATTTTTCTAGTCAGGATCTCCCTTTACAAAAGGGTATTCTGAATGGACCCCCCTTCGTAAGGCCCGTTAGAAAACCCCGCAACTGAGAGACGCATATAATCCAGCTACCCCAACTACCTACAGCTTTTTTAGGTTCTAGTCGCTATTAAACTCCCAGCAAGTGGGGTTGCAGGTAGGGAGGGATACCTAGAGCCCCTAAACCCTAAGCCATGCAGAAGTTCTTTGCAATGGAGTCCTGAGTGCAAGGTAGGGGCTTAGACCTTGAGTCCGGTCTCAGAATTGGGTTTAGGGTCTAGGGCCCCAAAGCCTACACCCTGAACCCCTAACCTAGACCTCCCAACTGCCCATAATGACTCACTAATTTGGGAGGTCTAGGAACCGCAAGCCCCAAATGTCAACACAGGGTGGGGGGCCATGGGTGTCATATCACTCCCAGACTGAGGGACATAGGTTAGGTGGACCTCCCGCCCAGTGATAGGGGTTCAGGGTTGAGGGTTTAGGATAATGGTGATTATGTTAGGTTCCTGCTATGTTCCTATTCTACCACTCTTGCAGGGTAGGGGGGGTCCACCTAACATATAGGCTTAGTCAGGGTGTATTCAGGGCTTAGGGTTTTTGATTGTGATGCTCCAGGGTTCAAAGATACAGACGTACTAGACCTGCATATGAATCGCTACGTCGTGGGAGTTTTTTCTAATCCTTCATGAATGGGCACGGCACCCCCCCCCTCCCCCCTTCCCCTCCACCCCAGAATCCCATAGTCATCCTCACTTTTTTTGTCAACTCCCGCGAATTCTAATGTGAAGCTCGACATTGATTTGCCATTCATACATTCCTAAAGGGCCCATGTGGCAATAGAGTATGAACACCGCCCAAGAGTAGTGACATGGGCATCGTTTTGCGCCCTGAGTACATCCTATGCACCTACATGCACACTTTGGGATTATCTAAGATTGAAACTCTGGGCCCCAGTATGGGCCCTGAACCTGGGATCCCTATGTACCCTGTATATACCCTTATATGAGCAACCGTCAACACTCGTTTATAAGGGATTTAATAGCCGCTGGACATGGAAG
>CAJNIZ010002789.1:0-22172 GCA_905231905.1 Symbiodinium pilosum | reverse complement strand
GATTATACGGGGATAATGGAAAAGAAAATGGAGACTACTATCTAGGGTTTAGGGGTTCAGGGTTACTGTAGTATTTTGGGGTTATATGGGGATATTGGAAAAGAAGATGGAGACGACTATCTAGGGTTTAGGGGCTAGGGTCGGGATTTAGGCTTTTTAAGAGGGTTAAGGTTTAGGGTGTAGAGTTCAGGGTTTAGGGTTTAGTTCACCAAATCTCCAGGATAATGGCCTAGATGCCCATCATTTCAAGGCCGATGTGATTGGTATTTGGGAGATTTGGGAAGGGGATCCCAGCAATGACTCTTTGGAGTCACTCAGCATGGAACGTAGCCCTGAACCCTAAACCCCAAGCCCGAAACACCAAAAAAGAAGGATCTCCCAGGAACCAAGCAAAGTTGTGCGACAAACAACCTGTCCTGACCCGTATAGCTATGCCCCTGAACTCCAAAGTTTAGTCCCTGAAATGCAGGCCCTAAACTCGAAACACAAAACTGGCAACACCAACTGTCAGAGATGAAGCTCACGCCGGCAAGCCCTTAACCGTAAACTCCGCACGCTGAATTTTGTTGATCCTACTGAACCTGTCAATGTAGTATTGTTTGGGTGGCATTACAACCATGTCTGCCCACAAACTTCAGAAGCCCCTTCCAGGAACCATATTGTGGGGGGGGGGGGTCCATGCAATCTCTGAGCTAGCCTTATATAACTCCAAATCCTAAACCTTAGCTAACCCCTTGGGCAGGAATCTTCTTCCGCTCAGCCTCGCGCTGAATTACGTTTCGGGGGGGGGGGAGAGTGGGAGGGGTTTAGGAGGCGCTGAGCTTTTTACTCTAGAGTTGCCTAAAGGTTTCTTTAGGATTCCGGGTGTGGGCCGTAGAGTTGAGGTTCCGGGTGAATTTCCCTAAATCCTGTGTAGTAAGGCCTATAAGGGCCGACCATATGGGAACTACTATATGAGATCCATTTTTTATTTCTTGCTAACCACAGGTAAGTTTTGCAACAGTCTGATTCCGGAACGGTAATCAAAGTCACCGAAGTAATATAAGGCGAAGCAGATCAAAGGATGTAAGATGTAACAAAATGCTTTCGAATTCGCCTACATCATAATTAGGGTGATCCTACATCTCAAATCTTATCGAAAGCTTCCACAATGTACGGCCAACCTCTCTATCACTCCCCTTCCCAGAAGAGCGAGGAATAAAGATAAACGGCACAGGATCCAAACCCTAAAACCTAAACCTAGCCATGAGGCACCTACCATATCTTTTACAAAAGACAAGCTCAACTTTGCAATTTTCGCCTGGAGGCTGGGGAGGGGGAAAGGGGAGGGGGGTTTGGGTAATTTCTGCTCAAAAAAAAAAAGCAGGTTCAGATAGAATTGCCTTGGCGCCAGCAACCCACAATTTGATACATGTTCTGTGTAAATTTGAGGAATCATGGAGCATGTTGTATTCTAATGATTTTCGATCGCGTATTCAGTATGATCATTGTCTGATTTTTTCACTTATTCATTTGAGAAGAAATCTTTTTTTGAAGGTTGACTCAATATGGGCCAGTTTCTGCAGTCGATGCGACCTGCAAGGTCATTGCCGTCATGACTGATGCCATGATCAGTAAACACTGTAAGCGCGCAGTGGCCCTGCCAGGCCCTAAACCCTAAACCGTGAACCAAGGAATTCGAGCTGAACCTGAAATCCAGACCTTAAACAAAACGCCCAAAACTCAAGAGCCCTGACCGCAAGCCCCGCACTGTGAACCCTCACACACCCTAAACTCTAAACCCAAATCTCCAAAACCCACAGAGTGGACTTCTAAAGTTCCGGCTTCAAGTGGTACACATTCGTCATCCTACTCATGCTGACAGGTGGGCGTGGAGCAAGGTCATCCTTGTGGTTGCAGTGGTGGCTTCCATTACCCCCATTCTCAGCTAAACATGAGTAGGCTGTTACCTTTATCCCTACACCTAAATCCTCGACCCTAAATCCTAAGCCCTAAACGCTGAACCAGATTCCACAATTATACTATAGTAGTTTCCGTTTTATTTATTTTCCACTATCCCAATATGTTCCCTATATAACCCCATATAACCCCAAAAAGGTACCAATCCAAACCCTAAACCCTAAACCCCTAAACCCCTAAACCCCTAAACCCTAACCCCTAAACCCCTAAACCCTAAACCCAATCCAAAACTCCACCCTAGGCCAAGTCGACGCCTCGCTGCCAAAGGAACGCCCGGACCTCGAGCCAAA
This sequence comes from Symbiodinium pilosum, assembly GCA_905231905.1. Taxonomy (NCBI): domain Eukaryota; class Dinophyceae; order Suessiales; family Symbiodiniaceae; genus Symbiodinium; species Symbiodinium pilosum. The sequence continues at coordinate 19,923 of CAJNIZ010002789.1, read as the reverse complement.
CTTGTGCCGTCCACTTTCCCAAAGGGTCCATGTGAGCTATAGTCTAAACTCCTAGTATCCCCTTTAGGGTTTAGGGTTTAGGGTTTGGTTATATAGGGATAATGGAAAAGAAAATGGAAACTACTATTTAGGATTTAGGGTTTATAGTCTAAACGCCTTAAAGGGGGTTATATAGGGGATTATCTAGGGGAGTACTATAGGGGTCATTAAGGGGGATACTAGGAGTTTAGACTATAGCTCATGTAGCAACATAGTATGTGCTTAGCACCCAAAGTGGTTCCAATATACTGTATACTACATAGCTACATGGACCCTTTGGGTTGTAGGTTTACCCTAAACCCTAAAGCCTAAACCCTAGACCCGGGTTGTAGGTTTAGCTTAGAGGCCGACTGCCGTCTTGTGTCTTAGGTAGACGCCAGCTGCTAGGGCTCACGAGTTGAAGGGCTTGGGTCGGTTTAAGGATTTAGGGTTTAGGGTTCAGGGTTTGGGGTTTAGGGTTTGGGGTTTGGGGTTTAGGTTTAGGGTTTGGGGTTTAGGGTTTGGGGTTTAGGGTTAAGGGTTTAGGGAAGGTCTAAACCCTAAGCCATTATCCCGCTAATCCTGAAACCCTCATGCTTGAATTACCATGCCTTAAACCCTAAACCCTTATCCCTCAATAAGCATCTCCAAAACCCTATACGCCTTAATCCCCAAACCGTAAATCCTGAAACCTAAGCCTCAAAGCCCTAAACCCCAATTCCCAAACCTTAAATCCTGAACCCTAAGCCTTAAACCCTAATCCCCAAACCCTACATGGTAGTTTCCCAAAAGAAGAGACCCCAATCTAGACACCAAACAGCTATAGTCCTTATTGTTCGGACCCCAAAATGGTTCCCCTAATTTTGGGAAACCCCTAACTTCTAAACCCCTAAAGCACAAGGTTGCGGTGCAGCTTTCGGAAATCGCTTGGCAGCAGACTGTGCTGCAGCGCCGGCCTGTTTGTTTGTGGGGAAATCTCCATCTTCTTACTGGAGCTTAGTAGCGAATTAGGCACTTTGTGAAAAAGGATTACCTGTGACTCCATTTACCTACAGTTTAATAGTAATTCCCTTAATTAGTAGGTAGAACCCATAAAGCTGTAGGTAATTGGGGTCACAGGTATAAAGGGAATATATTCGATCATAATGTTGCAGCACTCCCCAAACAGCCCAAACGGCTTCAGGGCCCAAATCGGCTACTCTGTATAGATTGGGCGCCCTGGGAAATAGCTGGAAGCCGGATAGCCCATGTTTTGCGTTGAAACCTTAGGGGCATCATTTCCAAGAATCATGTGTGGACCAGGGATTGCCAATAGCTTTTATAGTCAAGCACTCACAAGCTGGCGCTGTCCTGTTGTTTTTGTCACTGGTTGCTTACTGTGAACCACCAAGTGAGCCGCCAAAGTTCTTCTTGGGAGGGAGCCTCATCTTCGAACCCCTACCATCATTGCACGGAACAAGAGCAGGCCAACAAGTTCTGGTGCTGTTCCGCCGGGATGTGGCCCAGACCTCAACCTAGACGGTTGGGAGGATCTGGAAAGTAGATCCTTCTCAAGGAATCCTAGAAATCATCCAATAGTAGCATGGGGTAATGACCCTGCTGAGGATTCTACCTTTTAGATCCTCCCGGGGTTCGGGAATGCGCGTGGCTTTCGTATCGAGTTGTTCACGGGGCCACTTTGGTTTTCTATCGGGTACAGAGTTGCCAGTGTGGAATGCGCCTCTGAGCTGAACTTTTGTTCTTGTCAATAATCCCTAAACCCACAACCCTGGTCCTCCTCATGAAGCTTTCTTCTCAAAAGTGTCTTCTGCACCTCCAGAACCACCAGCGCAGAGAGTTGTTTTTGTGTGGGGGGGGGGGGAAGTTGCCCAAATCAAGCCCTAAACCCTACAGCCTCAAGCGCTGTGCTTGGTTTTATAGCAACCCCATCAATAGAGAAAACAAATGGACCATGAACAGCATGGATTTTTTGAATCCCCCTAAACCCTAAACTCCTACATCACTCAACCGTGATCCCTTTAACCCTAGACCCTAAACCCCTAAACCCGGAGCCCCCGTCTGCTAATCTGAGGTGCGGATCTAGCAAGCAGCACTGTACCAGTCCGGACCATGAGCGCTCAAGCTCAGCTGATTTGGGATTTAGGATTTAGAGTTTTAGGGTTTAGGATTTAGGGTGTAAGGGTTTGGGGTTTAGGATTTTAGGGTTTTAGGGTTTAGGGTTCAGGGTTTAGGATTTAGGGTTGTGGGTTTAGGGTTTAGAGTTGTTGCTACCTGTATTACTGCTATGGTTAGTTAACCGTGAACAAAGAGTATCACTAGTGTTGTTACTGTACCAGTATTCTCCTGCTTATCGTTATACTTGATTTGGCAAGTACTGCTACGGTTGCTACAGTTCTTGTTATTATCATATGACTGCTATTGGTGCTACAAGGGTTGCTTCAACTTCTACAGTTGTTCTTCGTATATTGCTACTTGTACTACCATTAACTGCTGCTTTTCTTATTCATAGAACAACAAGCTAAAGCTATCACTGTTACAGTTGATATATTTAGTGATTCCACTACTTGTTCTCGATTTCTTGTTGTTAACTCCAGCTTGTTGATGTGAAATCTGTGTTTCTGGATTAAGGGCCTAACTGTTGAAGCGGAGGCTGGCGCTGCAGCTATGTCATTGTATGAGAACGAGCCGTCTTCTGACCAGGTCGTGCTTTGGCATTCATGCCAGCGCCATCACAAGTCTACCCTCCCAGTAGAGAGGCACGAAGGCACATCGCCGATCTTGGTGAATATGAGGCAACTTCCTCTCAACTTTAAAAAACCATATCTAAATGTCCCAAATAATTACCCAAGATCATTGGCTTCAAGCCCCTAATGCTAGCTAAACATAGCATGTTCTAGCTCTAATTCGAAGGTCTAGGTATATCCGTAACAGGCCCTGAAGTTCGGCACAGCTCAAGGGATCATAAGTGGACGCTACTCACAAGCTCTGTTTCCTGGTACTACAGCACAAGAGCTATCTGGAACACAGTAGAACTCCCCTAAACCACACCGAAGCCCTAAACCCTATACACTAGAACCCTCAACAGGTGCCGGGGCGGCAACTCCCCATTTGCCTTCTGCGGTGCTGGGTGCAGGACTCAATGGAGGTTTTGGGCCTGATTATGACGTGCATATTTGTTGTAGGGCCCTCCCAAGGTTTCGGGTTAAGGGTTAGGGCTTTACAGTGCGAATCTCCGCAATCATGTTTGTAGCGCGGGCTTCTTGTGCATTTTTGCATAGTGAACTGCTGCCAAAGCGTGTCACCCCGGCTTTGGAGCTTGAAGCACTGATCAACCCTAAGGGTCCAAGGACCCAAATAGTAGGTCCCTTTACAAGGGCCATAGGGGGATACATAGGGACTATATAGGGGTACATAGGACCCAAATAATAGGGCTTTAGGGCCCAAATACCAATAATAATATACGTAGTATTTGGGCTAAACCCCTGTTATTTGGGTCCTTGGACCTTTAGGGCAACAGAATTCTCCTGCAACGCTTCAACAAGAGACCCATCACCCAGCCTGTTGTGTCTCAAAAAGGGGGCTTAAGGTTGCAAAACCTACGACAAAGCACAAAGCACAGCAAACCAGCATTATTGAGCGCAATTGTCACTTTTTGTAGCGTTTTGCACGTGTGCGAATGTGAGCAATTGTGCTTTTTGTGCTGTTCTGCAAAAGGCGTGTGCCGCCCCCATGTGCCATAAAAGGGCAAAACTGTAGACGCATGTGGTCTATTTGTCTAGGGCACACATCAAGATGTCTACAGCTCCAAAAACCCTAGGCCCTAAACCCTGAACACCTAAATCCTAAACCTCTAAACTCTGAGCCCCCAAACCCTGAACACCTAAACCCTAAACCTTAAACAATCCCTAAGCCCAGGTGGAGCCTTCGTCTTACCACCTTTGGCCTCACCTCCCTGGCAGAGCGCTAGCGCGTTTAGGCTCTCAGAGGGGAGGGGAGGGGGGGATGGAGGAGGAACGTTGAGGGTTTAACCCTCAACCGTAAACCGCCGCAATCCTAAACCCTAAATTTAGGGCTTAGGTTAGGGGTTTAGGTTTTAGGAGGTAGGGTTTGGGTAAACCTATGCCGCAGCATACAGGGATAAGAGGCTCGCCGTCGAGAGTTGCCCCTCCAGCCTGGGCCATCCTTTGCATCACCCTTCTCCATCTCTAGGTCCCAGGGCTCACGTGGGCGTACTTTGTAGCGAGTGAACCCTAGATTTGGAGCTCTAGTGAGAAGATCAAGTCGTAAACTTTAGACCCCGAAGACAGTAATGCTCACCTAAACCCTACACTCTAAACACTGAACCCTAAACTCAAAATCCTGAAGCCCTGAAGCCTAAACCCCCAGCACAAGACAAACCAGTGCTTGAACGTCTTTGGTTCTGCCAGGCGGGACGTATGCTGAGCCGAGTTATCCTCGAGCCTGCCTGTCCATCAGGTTTAGAGTTTAAGGTTTAGAGTTTACAGGGTTTGGGGTTTAGAGTTTAGGGTTTTCAGTTTACAGTGTTTCGAGTTTGGAGTTTAGAGCTTCAAGTTTAGGATGTAAGGTTAATAGAACCCCAGTATGAGCCGAAAGGTTTTCCCTGGAACCATCTTAGATCATGGACAGATGGGAGAAAGCAGTGGCAGCCTGAATCATTGGGTAGTAAGTTCCTCATACCCCTCGTACCAAGAGCTTGAAAATAAACACGACGCACGACACAGCCATACCCAAGTCAGGACTTGCGGAAAATTCCAAAATCTGCCGTTTCATCCCTAAACCCTAAACCCAAAATATCGTATTTATATACCCCCTATTTATATAATCGGGAGTTCCCCACAGATGAGGGAGAATGTGCAGGGCTTGGGCCCACCCTTGCAGGCTGTACATAGGCCCGATCTCTGAGGTTCCACAGTTCTGATAAGGGGTTAGGGTTTAGGGTTTTTTGTGGGTATATTGGATGTTTCTTGGGTATCTTCGAATCTTGGGGACCTTGGGGAAGCACTATGCCAAAGTCAGGTGAACAGATCCTTACATGGACATCCCAACTACGTGCTGTTTGAATACTGTGGACCCTTAGAGAGTGCCCTGGGGTAGGATCCTCCGTTTTCTGCCTCAGTCGCATATGTAGACCTTATCTCACCGCTGAAATGGAAACTTTTTTTTTGCAGAACAATAGCAGCTATAGTTGGGCCACCTGTCCCTAAACCACAAGCCGGAGTCAAGTGCACATTTAATCATATATAGTATCCTAAGATGGCCACAGGCCCTGCGTGCAAAGAGCCGCTCCCTCAAAACATAGAGATGGATCCTTGCCCAGGTCATGTAGAAAAAGATTGGTTACATCACAGCGCTGACATCTGGCGTGAAAATCTCAAGCTGCGCTCTGACCAGTGTTCAAGGGTTTAGGGTTTTAGGGTTTTAGGGGTTTAGGGTTTAGGGTTCTGCTGGTTTCTGAAAATGGGCAATGGAAGCACTCCAGGCGCGGTGGCAAAACCCAAAACCCTAAACCCACGTATGGGGCTTAGGGCACAGGACAGGCTTTGCTACAGCATGTCTCATCAGCAAGTCCACTTCTTGACCAGGCAGCCCGGGTGTCACATAGGGGATTTACATGAGGCTTGCTGCCCTACTGTGGGCAGATTTCCTCAAATTAGGGACATGACCCCGGTAACAATGGAAAGAAGATGGAACAACTGTTTAGGGTTTAGGGTCTGTGGTTTACTTGGTTGCTGACTTCTCCGTACCGTAGTGGGGGGCGTTTGCTCCTGGACCTGGATTCTGCACGGCACACATACCCCCAAAGCCCGTTAATAGCTGAAAAACAGGAAAAAGGGTACCCTTATCATTAATGGGTTCCTAGTTACTGATCCTCCCTTGCAGCCAGCAATCAAGCCGCTCACCCCCCACTAATGATATTCCCCTGCAGTATGTGGATGTATACATGTGTGTTATATACGCATTTACGTGTGCGTGTATGAGTATCTCGTATTGGGAACATTGATCATAATTCATTCGGGTCGTGGCAGTTTTAACATTCTTCTTCCTCAGCATTTGACCACAACAGATCTCAGAACATACTGTAGAACCATGAACATGCACGACCCCATTCCCTTACAAACCTTCTACGTACCTACGGTAAGCCATATTCTAGGTATGTAGGTTCCTAAGGAATCTGACGGCGGTTTGTTGGCAGGATTCCAGCTAGAAGCTTGACCAGTAGCTCGTCTCTGATTCTTATCCATGTTTTTGTTACTGTTTTTGCTACCATCCGTGTTGTCCATTATCATGTGTCATGAAGGCCCAGGACCATCCCAAAGGTTACACGGAGCTTTCCATGAACAGGGAATCATGTTCTTGACGCCAATATGTCCTAAGCCTTATCATAGGGACTCTCAGCAAGGGTTCCTTTTGGAAACACTCACGTCCTTGGTGACTTCAAGTTAAACACTCCTGAGTCCGCCAAACCCTAAAACCCTAAACCTTAAACCCTAAATCTCTAAACCCCAAAACCCTAAATCCGTAGACCCTAAACCCTAAATCCCTAGCCCCATAAACCCTAAACCCTTTTTTAGCCTGATAGGATGCCAGGGCTCAGCAAGAAAGCAAGGTGTCCAGGGCCCAATCTGTTCTAGGAGGAAACCTTGCACTACTGAAGGTCCCTGAAGCAGCGTTGTTGCTAGGACGTATGGAACTTCAGGTGGTGCACCCTAAGCCTACGTGAGCCATAGCATTCCCTAAGCCCTGAGCCCTAAACACCCTAAACACCCTAAACCCTGCCTGTGACCCCAATTACCCCTACAGTTTTATGGGTTCTACCTATTAATTGAGGGGTAATTACTATTAAACCGTAGGTAAATGGAGTCACAGGTATACCCTCAACCCTAAACCCTCAACCCTAAACCCTGCGCCCTCAACCCTAAACCCTATACCCTCAACCCTCAGCACCCTAAAGCCTAAGCCGCTGGGGGTTTTCGATCTGGGAAGTTCCCACATGCGCCGAGCGGCGCTGGGCGTCGTTGGGGCGGGAGCGGTGCTTCTCCGTTGCCCTCAAGATGAGGCGAGAGTAGCCAAGGTACAGGGTTTAGGGTTCAGGGTTTGGGGTTTAGGGTTCAGGGTTTGGGGTTTAGGGTTCAGGGTTTAGGGTTTAGGGTTTAGGGTTTAGGGTTTGGAGATAGGGGGAGTTAAGGATTTAAGGTTAAGGGTTTAGGGTTTAGGGGCGGAGACCCTTGCTAGTAGAGACATTGAAGTCCAAAGATTGCAGCATTTGTCTGGACCTCTTAACCACCCAGAACAGTAGCTGACATGTCCGTCATGTTGAAGTTAAGGCTTAGGATTTGGGGTTATTCCTGTTCTGGCAAAAGCCCAAAAGCCCAACAGTGAATATCGCAGTTAGTTCTCATTAGACGTTGCAATATTGAGCATACCAGAACCTCGTAGGGAATGTGGAAGTAAAGTATTGGAACATCATATGCATGTGCACATCCTTACTGTTTGTTACTAGGCAACGAGGGCATCTAATTCCTGTATAACCCCTGGAAAATATACTCCCATATTCCCTACAAACCACAGTAGGCATGGGAGTCGGGAGAGTCTGGGAGGTAAGGGGTCAACCCGACGGGACTTTGAGTTTAGTTCCACAGGCTGACGGTTAGATGTGGGGTAACTACATGTGTAAGCTGCCACCCTAAACCCTAATCCCTAAACCCAAAACCCAAAACCCCTAAGCCCTAAAACCGAAACCCCAAACCCCTAAGCTCTAAGCCCTAAACCCCTAAGCCCTAAGCCCTAAACCCTATCCCTAATTTTGGGGATCCTTGTAACCCTCTTTCCGATCAGTACAGGAAGCTGAACCGATCCGGCCATGTAGCACTCCAAACCCATGACCTGCGCGGTTTAGGGTTTAAGGATTCGCGGTTTAGGGTGTAGGGCTTTGGGGTTTAGGGTTTAGGGATTAGGGTTTAGGGGTTAGGGTTTAGGGTTAGGGGATTAGGGTTTAGGGGTAAGGGTTTAGGGTTTAGGGATTATAGGGTTCATGACCCACTCCCTAAAGCTCCAAGGCCATCAAGGCAGAAGGTTGGAACATGCCGAGAGCATCTGTTTTGTTGTACGTCTCGGGGTAGGGAGATGAGGATTTTACCCTACACCCTAAACTCAATTTTGGAATCTTACCGCAAGCCCGGTAGCAGCCCCCCTGAAGGTGGGTAGCAAGGCTGATGTCGTCGATGCTTCAGGTGCCTTTGCCGCAGCAGTCTGAAACGCCATTGAAGAGTTTCTTGAAAGCCCTTGGCCCTCTCCGGAGCCCTGTATTCTATCACTTTGGGTTTATGACAGGGCAATAGTGATGAGAAGCTAGCTTTCGGTCCTTGTTAGTGAAGAGAAGCTAGCTTTCGGTCCTTGTTGAGGAGGTTGGGGTTCTCTCGTAGATAGGAAGGTTAAACTAACCAATATGGGCCCTGTCGGTTATGAATCATATTACGGCACTTAATATATGGGAATCAAAATGGGACCCGAACCGTGTGTTAGAGATACGTACCTGCAATCACCAGACCTGCGCCTAGTAGGCATAACCCTCAACCCTAAGCCCTACACCCTAAACCCTAAACGCTAGTCCTGATTCCTGGGTCTATAGGGTTTACGCCGCTCTGGGCCGTACAGTCTATAAACACTACGTACCCACTTTGGGCTTTTGGGCTACAACCCCGGTGAAAGTATACGAGCTTTGGGTTTTATGTTCGATAGGGTCTAGAGCTTCGGATCTTTCAGACGCCTCAAAGGTTTGAGGCTTCTTTTCCAAGAGCCCACAACCAGAAGTCATAGTTTCAAGATGCATGTCTACCCTGAACCCAACACCCAGAACCTCAACGTACACTAAACCTCAAACCCCCCAAACCCCAAACCCTAAACCATGCCTACCCTGAACCTTAAAGTACCCTAAACCCTAAACCCTAAGCCCTAAACCCTAAACCCTAAGCCCTAAACCCTAAACCCTAAGCCCTAAACCCTAAACCCTAAACCCTAAACCCTAAACCCTAAACCTTAACGTAAAGCATCCGCGCCCAGACTGCCTCTGCGACCTGGAAGCGCCGCAGCTTTGGTCGGACAACACGGTGCGGTTTAGGGTTTAGGCTTTAGGGGCTTTGGGGTTCTTGCAGGAACCCACAGCACTAAACCCGAATTCCTAGTAGGATCACATCCAAGGTCTGGGATGGCTTTCAACGTACTTTGGGATTTTGGTCTTACATTCAGGTCGCTTTTTGATCATTTCCTACTACTGCGAAGGCTTTTGCTGACACTACTGCTGCTACTACTGCTGCTGCTATTGCTGTCAGTGTTGCTGATTGAACTCAAGCACCGTGAAGATAACTAGGCCCCAGAGCTCAAACCCTTGACCCTGACCACACACACAAAACCCTAACTCTTCGACCCCAATCCTAGACCACATGCGCCCTAAATCATCAAGCTGCTAAGCCTTGTAAACGCTATAGGGTTTAGGGTTTAGGGTTAAACCTCAAGCTGCTAAGCCCTGTAAATGCTATAAACCTAGTGAACCCCTTAACCTGAACCAGTGGAACCCTTCACCCTAAGCCCTGCTTGGCCAGGCGTTTGAGGGCTGCGCTGCAGAAGCCCAACGCATATCTGAAGGAGTTGTGGCCTTCCGCCTAGGACCAGGTGCCTGGGTATTTTGGGTTTATAGGGTTTATAGGGTTTGTAGGGTTTTTTTTGTAGGGTTTATAGGGCTTTCGGGTTTATATGTAGGGTTCAGGTTCGAGAGTTCCCGTATGAATGGAGAAAGCTGGATTTCGAGATAAACTAGGTTTCCGGTCTATCGCCAGGTGGATCCAAGATGGGGCATCCTCAAAGGACCTCCCGCAAAATTCCCCTCCGAGGGTCCATCTTGTGGATCCGTCCTACGACGTTGAAACCCACATGGGCGGCCGTTTTTTAGCTTAAACCCTAAACCCAAAGCCCTAACCCTAAACCCTAAACCCTTAGTTGCTGTTAAAGGCACGGTTTGGTGCACTGGGTACGGGGATAAACTACCTGAACCCCAAAAGTATGTAACCTACTAGCCCTAAACCCCTCAAAACAACCCAAAAGATTGTAATTCTACATACTTTAGAGGTCCAGGTAGTTTTGGGATGGAAAGGGTTCAGTATTTGGGGTTAGGGTAAGTGGTCAAACCCGTTCTGGAAGAAGAGGGTACCGGATTTCGGGTCAAAGGTTTTCAGGGATAGATCCAGGACTAAGCCTCTCACCCTATGACAAGGTACACTCCAGTGATACTGGAGAAGCCTGAAGAGTTAGGACTTTTACCTCTTATAACAACCACAGAAATTTGAGTATAACACGCCTCCGAAACTTATTCTAGTGATACGTATATATGGCAGTTTCCCAAAGTTAGGGTACCCTTTTTTGACCCTCAATATACTACGTTCCTTCCCATAAGGATTTTTGGGGGATGCCTAATTTTGGGAATCCCCAGATAGAGAGGCCGGAAGCGAACGTTTTTGGGAATTGCTTCCAAGATGATCTACAAGGGGTTTAGGGTTTAGGGGTACCCTATAATCACCTCCCCCACTCTCCTCACAGTGAACATGCTAGTATATCCTGGTAGTACCTGGTCGTATGTTGTTATATATACTGAGGATGGGGGGAGGAGGGTTCAGTCTTCGGGGATTCAAATGGGAGCATCGTATCATCAGTTCAATAAACTCACTAGTAAACAGAGCCTGCAACCATCTGCTTATAGCCCAGACGGGGTCTCTACAGTACCTAGGCTTACCCAGATTCTGCAAATTGACAGATGTCCTGTTCTGGAAAGGCACAATCCCCGGATCGGTCATATGTGTACCACTTCAATGTCGGCGCTGCGAAGGCAGGCCGTCCAAGGTGAACAAGTAGACTGCGTTTTTCCCTACGTAGAATCATTGTTTTGTTGACTTTGTTCATGACTTTTGGACCTCCAGACCCTTTTTCAGGTCCCATGCAGTCATTGAGGTAACTGAAGGTTGGGACCCATGAGTTTGCAGGAAATCCTGAGGGTCCAAGTACGCAGTTTAGGATTGAGGGTTTAAGGTTTAGTAATTTAGCGTTTAGGGTTTAAGGTGCAGGGCTCTGGGTTTAAGTTTTAGGGTGTAGGGCTTCTTCATATTGTCAGACATCCCCTCGGAGGGAGCCAGGCTCTGACCAAAGCCAAAGCATCCAAATTCTATCCTTGACTCCAGGGTTTAGGGTCTAAACTCCTAGTATCCCCCTTATTAATGGAGAATCAAATGGAAAAGCAAGTGCGTGGCCTCTTCGGGAAACATGCCTCAGCTTCAGAAGTTGCAGATGGCGGGTTCATTAGAAGGTATATAGACTGGAGCAAGATTTAAACCCTAAAGCCTCTCTCTCTATATATATATACACACACACGCGCATAATGTATATATATATATATGTCAACATCTGTAGATATATATATATATTTATATTTATATATATATAGTAAGGAAGCCCGAGCTGAACCTAAAATGCCAACCCTACACCAGCCTTATCTGAATCACGCAGATAGCAAAGGCCGTGATTATTGAACAAAGCTTCACACATTGAATCGGGTTTAGGATTTAGGGTTTAGGGTTACATACAGTGGATACTAAACCTCCCGCATGACTCTGACTACCCTTCTACCTGAGACTTGGGGAAGTATGGTACTACAGTGTATTAAGGTCATACAGCATCTTTCGTATCCACAGCATCACTATCACCCCCTCTTTCAGGGTACCCATATTTCCCTAAGCCCTAAACCCTAAACAGCCAGGCAGAACACCATCACTACCTCCTGCGGATCCAAATGTGCTGACCTTTGCGTCGCACGGGTCGCTGGGCTGAGAAGTATCTGGGGTTTAGGGTTTAGGGTCTAGGGTTTAGGGCTTAAGGGTTAGGGCCTAGTGTTTAGGGTTTAGGCTAAGGTTTGATATTGCAAAGCCTGCGCAACCTTTGTCTGTTTAGTCTGTTTTAATGCCGTATTTTCGAAGACATACGGTATTCAACTCATGGAAGGTATTTTAAGAACACCATTGACCAAGTTCGCCTCCCCCTCTACAAAAATGATGAGGTTGTTTCAAAAAAAGGCCCACCTAATACATACTTCCATAGCCCCTCCCAAGCCCTAAACTCTACATCCTACAGCCTATACACCTTAAACCCTAAACCGAGAGGCTGTGTCCTCGGGGGAGCCCTGTGATCGTCACAGATGCAGCTCTCTCGGAAGAACGCCAGGCCAGGTCCTGAAAATTATTGTTCGGAATAAGGGGATATGTTATAGGGTACAGGGTGTAGGGTTTAGGGCATATGTTATAGGGTTTGGGTTAGCAGGGCATGAGGGAGTACATTACAGAGGGCTTCTGTTATATATGTAGGGATTCTATTCCCTAATTCCCTGCTAAGCGCCACAAAGTTTTGCTTAACATAAGCACCCAGTAAACATCTACAAATCCATGAGTAAGGGCTTGAAGGCAGCCAACGCAAAACACGGTGGCCCGGTGGCTGCGCAAATGCGCCTGAACTGCGCAAGTGGGCCATTGCAACCTAGCAACTGGCAGTGTATCACTTGGAGAGCAAGTCCTGAAACGTTCTACATAGGAAGCCAAAGAACATGTGATAGTAATGTTGGCGGCGCCCCAACACAGACTGACCGCCAGGAGTTTGTGCAAACCTTTGGCACGATCCCGCTACACAGGCACCAGGAGTTCCGTGGCCTCAGGGGGGAATGCTCCTTGGAGGCATGGGAGTCCCATTTCAGATTTAGGCACGTCTGAAAGAAGAAGTCCTGCTAGCAAGAGCTTGGATATGTTGGGGGGGCTACCGGCGGTTAATTGCAAAACATATAACTGTTGATTGCATCTGAGGCTGTGGGGACCAAAAAGGTCAGTGACTTTGTGTTCTTTCCCCCAGGTTCTACATCTGTGAGCTTGCAGAACCGGCACTTCTACGGGCTAGAGGGGTTCCGCTGCCCAAATCTAGCCCTACTTGCAGGGTCAGGGGGACTTCGTAAGAAGATTATTGAGGCCAACTGGGTTACTATATGGATTATAGGGGTCATTTCAAATTACTAAGTCTCCCTGACCCCCAAGTAGGGATCAGATATTCAGATTTCGGCTCTTAGGCCCCAACCCTACACTCTAAACCCAAAACCCCTGAACCTAATTAAACCCGACGTAGTATCATTGCATGATGAGCATGGCAGCCCACAGCCCAAGACGGCGCGCGTCATGCAAGTAAAGGTTGGTTTTGGGGGTTCAGGGGTTTAGGGGTTTAGGGTTTAGGGTGTGATCGCTTTTTGAGCATTGTCCGTGCAGTCGTAGCATATCATGCATCAGGCGCTTATACCAGAGGAATGCTAAGTTCATCATGCAGCCCTTGGGTCAGAAATACAAACACGGCTTTCGCCTGAAGTTAATCGGGGTGGCATGAACCCAAAGCCCCAAGTCATAGTCGAAAGCCCTTACTCCAGAACAACAAACTCACGCCGGGGCTCTAGGTCTGTAAATAATGCCCGCGTTTCCAGGTACTTGGAGCCTTCGGGATTTGCTGTATAGGAGCTGAATCGGAATGGGGGAATGGATCCCTAAGGGCTGTAGATTCCCGGGTTTGGGTTTAGGGTTTTGGGTTCTCGGGTTCTCGGGTTTTGGGGTTTTGTGGTTTTACGGGTTCAGGGTTTCGGGTTGAGCCACTGTCACTATTAGCTTACAGTGGGGCCATTACGGCTGGACTTCAGGGTCCTTTTGGTAGTTTGGGATAGTCCTTACTGGTACATTCGCTAAAAGGAACCGATGTTCATTCATTATATGGGGAATCGTGACTGTGGCTCAGGGGGTTTAGGGGTACGAGGACCTTACTGGGGATCCCAGTTGAAAGGGCTGTAGTATTTTGCTGTCTATTGGGGTCCGGTAACTTATGGAATTTTCTAAATGAGATTATAATCCCCGCTAGTAAGCTCTATAGTTTCACTCCCTGATCTCGTAGCAATACGTCAACCCCAACATCCAGACCATGCGCCAATATATGTTGCCCAGGCTCGGAAACTGTACAGCGAGTCGTTGCCAATGTGTGCTTCGCCACACCTGGGGGTGAAGAATGTGACGAGTGGAGTGGCCGGACAGATATCTGGTTTGTTTACAGATGCAGATGCCTTGGGGGTCCTTGCCATTAGAGCTAATTTTAACGCAAGCCTCTTTTGGAGCCCTGCAGTGTGCTGCACATATGAGCTTTCTAGGTTTACCTTGTTTGGCATGGGGCTTCTATTCATCTATGGGCACATCGTTTTGGGACGGCATGTAGAGTTCCAGGCGGAAGTAGTTTGCTTTGAATTGCTCTCAGAAAACAACAAGAACCAAGTGTACAGCAGAGCAGAGGGTTGTCTCAAGAGCTCACACAGAACTTTTGCCAGTGTTGTTGCCCAAAGGAACGGGTTTCCACGATCAAGGACTTAAGAAGCAAGATAGTTTCCGACTGGAGTTCACCCGGACCAAGCAGCAGGATAGTGTATGACAAGGATTTGTTTCCGATTCTGTCAGTTTGACTGTAAGGATCCAGTGCGCCCACGCATGCCGAGCTACAGACCGTACATAGTTGATATCTGTGATGTTGAATGGGCCTCTTTGCTTGAGCTTCGACTTGAACCTTCACCAATACCAGCTCTAAGATCAACTAAAGAATCCCATTCCGCTACCACAAACTAGCATGCAACTACATGTAGCCTAAACCTCAACCCCTAAGCCCCGATAGGCCAGAAAGGTCTAGGGTTTAGGGTCTAGGGTTTAGTGGACTGCTCACATTGTTGTGGGCTGAGGCAAGTATGCTCTTCCACGATGCCGGCTGATGGTAGCTTGACTTTACGCACATTTGGAGTGATAAGCATGATGCATGATAGGAGGCTTCCTCGACTTGGGTATATTTACGGTTTACGGTTCAGGCGCAGCTTAATGCCATGATCGGCATGGAGTCAGCTGGCATTTGCTTGGCTGGGACTTTAAAAGCCTTCTGGGGTAGCTTTGTGTACGTAGCCCAGCCAAAGAGAATGACACTGCCCCAAAATAGATATCGAAGCCCAAAAAGTGTCCTACAAAGACTATTGTCCTTTCGGATGGGACCCTTTCCGCTTCCAAGGCCCTTGAATTAACTGTTCTTGCTTTGCTTCTATTGGCTGATACGAAGGCGGGGGTCATGAGGTTATTTCTGGAGGCGCATGAACTCCGTGCCCCCCCTTACATTTACCTTTTGTTAGCTAGGAATGAAGGAATGGATCCTGATAGTAGTCCTTCTAGAACCCATTATAGTAGTTTCCCAGCTAACTAAAGTTGTTTGTCAGGTTCACCGTTCACCACTTAGAGTGTTCCTTAGCTATCCTACAAAACACGCTGCCGCACAGCCAGATGGCATACCCGAACCAGAAGGTAGTGCGGGCTAACCCTGAGCCCCAAACCCTGAACCTCAAACGTTTAGACAATGGCTCACAAGTTGAGTACATATGAGCTATAGTCTAAACTCCTTAAAGGGGTTTATATAGGAGATTATGTATGGGGACTACTATTGGGTTTTTAAGGGGCATACTAGGGGCTTAGACTATAGCTCATATGGTTTTCTACCACTGATGGAGGATTCTCTTCCACTTTAAATCAGTTCCCTTTATCCCAGGAAGTACACTGAGGGCCCGAGGCCGGGCAACATTTCCTCCAGCAACAGTAGATAGTGGCTTCCTCAGAAGGTCCTCCAGGGTTGACTCCGGCATCGTGTTCAGATCATGGTTATAGACCCGGTACCACTATGGGCTATTAGACCTTAAGGGTACCGTATTCTACCCTTAATAGGGTCCTAATGGGGAATTTTAGGGTCTAATAGCCCATAGTGGTAACTGTTGGATTTGTACCTCCAGCAAACAATAACCCTGTTGAAGCGGGCAGCAAGGTCGGATTTCCCTACGATCCCCGGCACATGAGCTTTCTCACAGCCCATGCCTGTGCTTCAACGCGCCAGTTCTATTGTCCCCCCAGCGTGCCACTTGCTGCTTGTCACAGAATGCTGGGAGGTCATCACTAGCAGTCCGAATTTCAAAGCTTGAGGGGTTTAGGACTTAGAGGTTTGCGTTTTAGGATTTAGGGTTGGATCTAGATTTTCAGGTTCTGGGCTTGGGTCTTAGAGTTTTTGGCTTCAATGTTTCGCGGGCTCCGAGTCAAGGAGCATGGTGTGCACAAGGCTTTAATTTCCCAACAGCAAGGTACAGGTGTGTTGGTGATGGGCACTTGCCCGTCTTTTTGTCTGGACCCCTTTGTCCCCAGACCTTCACGCCATGCATATCTTAATGCTAGGGTGTAGGGCTCTCATCAACTCATTACTGAATTCTGCGGGTGAAGCTTCTTTTTCGGTAAGGCTCCAACACCCCTGACCCCATAAATCCTCAATTCCTCTGTCCCCCTACCTGAGAAATTCCCGTGCTGAAGCATTTCATAGGTATTGGATCTTCTGCTACAACCCACTTACTTCATGTTCCATTCTGTTTAGCGATAGACCTTCCCCCTCCTAACAATACCCACACCCCCCCTATTTGTCCGCAGTATCTTCATGTTACGTGCGCATTCCAGGTCATAGCATCCGTAAAAATACTTCCACAACTGCAAGATTACTGTTATTTACAGCGAAACAAGATGCTAGCGAATGCATGCCGGCACCCATAATAACGTTCGTTTCGACCATACCCACAACAAGTGAATCCATGCCGGCACCCATAATAACGTGCACTTCGACCACATCCACAACCGCAAAAACATTGCTATACGCAGCACATTCCGATGAGCGGGCATTTGGCGGCGGGCAAATAGGGGGGGGGGTGGGGGGTAACAATAGGGAGGCCATAAAATTTGAAATTTGCATCCTCAATAAGTCTCCCGCAGTACTGCCCTATTGTAAAGGGGTACTTGCCATCTATTCTTGCGGAGGGAAGGATTCAGGAGGGATCTAGTATAGGATCCCGAGAGCGCATAGATCTTCAATTGAGGAAGATAACCCTAAATGGTGCTAGAACCCTTGATATGGCTTAGTGTGTATACCAATACCCCCCAAAAATGAATCCTAAGCTCTAGACCCCGACGCCCTGAAACCCCCTAAACCGTAAACCCCCAAACCCTAAGCCTTGCCTCTCCAATACTTGTAGGACGCCATAACTGTAGTGTCCTTAAGATTTTTTTTTCGTTTTTGCCGCTTTATAGCATTAAGGAACTGCTTTAAACATTTTTTTTGTTGTAGTATGACCCTACGGAATTCAGCATGTCATTCTTGTATTAGGTCCAAGGGGACTTTACTATAACTTGAAGAAAGTCTCCCTAAACCCCAAACTCTACCCCTAAAACTGTAAATCCTAAACCCTAAACTCTAACCCCAAAACTCAAAACCCTAACCTTAAATACAAGGATTTAGGGGACAAGATATAATAAAGCTGAAGCCCTAACCTTCAATACAAGGTAAAATGGTACAAGAGATCCACTCACTCAACAAAACTGATTACAGTAGAACTTACCGTAGGTTCTCCTAAAATCCCTAATGCCTCTTCTGGGTTATAAGAGCCAATATACCCTACTGTAAATTTGAACCCTAAGCCCTAAACCCTACAGATAAACTCCTAAACCCTCAACCCCCAGCCCTACACCCTCAACCTTAAACCTTAAACTCTGACCTTAAAGTCTAAGGGGACTAAGAGATAAGCTCCTAAACCCAAAACCCTAAAGCCCTAAAACCCTAAACCCTAAACCTTATAGACTCTAACCCTTAAAGGTCTAGGGGGACTAAGAGATAAGCTCAGGCCATTCGAGCGACGCTGAAGGCCGCGAGCCGCTCCACTGGGCTTTGGGCCGCCACCATGGAAGGCTCCTTCCGTAGGGGCTTTAGAGGGTTCGAGCCTTTAGGGGGTTTAAGGTTGTTAGGGGGGTTGAGGTTTTAGTGTTTTTAGGGGGTTTAGGGCTTTTAGGGGAGTTAGGGTTTTTAGGGGTTTAAGGTGTTTAGGCGTTTAAGGTCTAAGGATTTAGGGTTTTAGGGTTTTAGTTTTTTCAGTTGGTAGGCCCCTGGGGTTGAAGGTCCCAACAGATCTAGGGGCTATAGTGGTCATATAGGGTTTTTCGGGGCTTCTATAGGGATAATGGACACGAAAATGGAAATTACCATATAGGATTTAGGGGTTCGAGTTTAGGGTTTTAGGTTTTAGGGTTCAACGGTTTTAGGGTTTAGGGGTTTAGGGTATATGGTTTAGGGTTTTAGGGTTTAGGGGTTTAGCGTTTTAGGGTTTTTATAGAGGTCATATAGGGATAATGGAAAAGCAAATGGAAACTACGGATGACGGAAAACAAAAGGCAAACTACTATTCAGGGGTTTAGGGTTTTAGGGGTTTAGGGTTGGTAGGGTTTTAGGGGTTTAGGGTTGAGGGGTGCTAGGGGCTTAGGGTTTTGGGGTATATGGTTTTAGGGTTTAGGACTTTTGGGTTTTTCGGGGTTCAGGGTTTTCGGTTTTAGGGGTTTAGGGCTTTAGGGTCTAGGGTTTCATGGTACAGGGTCGTAGGTGTTTAGGGTTTAAGGGTTTCAGGGTTTTAGGTTATAGGGTTTAGGGTTTTAGGTTGAGGGTTTAGAGATTCAGGGGTTTGGGGTTTTAAGGGGTTGAAAAGTTTAGGGTCTAGGGGTTGGGTTTAGGGCTTTAGGGGTCAGGAGTTAGGGGTGGGGTCGAGGGGTTACGGGGTTGAGAGCCAACTTCATGGCTGTCGGCAGCCATGGATATCACTTTATACTACTTTTGTGATCCCTGCTAGCTTACTTACCCGCCAAATCCCCGCTAGCTTACGTATCCTAAGCCCTGAGCTCTTACATTAGGGCGATCCCAACACTCTTTGTACTTTTTTGCGGATCACGAAACAGTTTACATTCCTGCACCTTTGATCTTAAACCCTAGTTTGTAAACTCTGAAGCCTGAATCTTAAAGTTTATTCCTAAACCCTGAACCCTTGATTTCAGGCTTTAAAGCTTAAACTCCAAGCCCGGGCAGCCACAACTTTAAACCTCAAACTCCTGGTCATAAGCCTGATTTCTCAACTCTTTAAGCCCTATAAACACCAAATCCTCATGCAACTTCAAACCCTAAAGCCTAAACACCTAAGCACGGCATCCTAAACTTTATACCCTAAACGCTAAGCTTAGATGGTAGTTTCCCGAAACAGGGGGACCCCAATATAGTCCCCAATATTTTGAAACCTTTCTATAGGGACCCCCCAAAAGATAGGTACCCCTAATATTTGGGGAAACCCCAGAACCCTGTTTGGGCAAGGGTTCCCTCAACCCTAGCCCTAAACCCTAAATCTTTGAAGCCCATATAAACCCACCATTACTAAGGCAAAACCCTTCATTTGAATGCGGCGGGACAAAAGTTCGCCACACGGACTCAAGTTGACACATCTAATCTAGGGCTATGGCAACCACTCTCCCGCTGGACTCCTAGCACAGGCTCTCCGCCGGGAACTTTATAATAGTATAAGTTTATTCCAGGATCGTAACTACTCCGCCGCGCTGGCCACATAAAACGGACCTTCTGCCCTGGAAATCTCTCCGCGCCAAAAGATACTTATGGGATGTACCCTGGCATGTCGAAACTTTTGTCCTGGTGATGATCACGAACTCATGTTGCCGCCTTAAACAGGACTGGAAGCCCTGAAATGCCCTCTCATCAAGAACTCATGTTGCTGCATTCAGCGGGACTGGAAGCCCCCGAACTCATGTTGCTGCCTTAAGTGGGACTGGAAGCCCCGGAATGCCCGCTGATCACGAACTCATGTTGCTGCCTGAAAAGTTGCTGCCTTAAGCAGGAAGGGAA
>CAJNIZ010002788.1:14056-24529 GCA_905231905.1 Symbiodinium pilosum | reverse complement strand
ATTCTGAATAATTTCCCCGAAACTTTTGATTATTCCGGTCCCCTCCATTAATTAGGGTGCGACATTATTATGAATGACGTCATTATTCATATTGTATTAAGGGTATTGTTGAAGCTCATACTCATGAAGCTATTATTCATATTCTTCTTCATGTTGGGGCTTAAGGGTTCATGGCCCCCTTAAGTAGATGGAATTTGGAATTGACCAATATCATAATAAGATCCCCATATACCCACATTCTATCTACTTAAGGGGGACTAGAACCTCACACCCTAAATAGCATTTTCCATTTTCTTTTCCATTATCTTATACTACCCCCTACATTCTATCTACTTAAGGGGGACTGTAGGGTTTAGGCAGCCTTTGGGGGGCCACTTCGCCAGCATCAGCGGCTTGCAGGTTATAGGGAATGTGCCGGGACGTTTCATGGTTTCAGATATGGACTAGATGGAGGGTCTCCTTAGAGGGCTTCTATAGGGGGTTATATGAGGAGTATTATAGGGGTTAGTAAGGGGGATACTAGGAGTTTAGACTAGGGCGATGGGAGGATGCGGGGATGGGCGCCCCATCCTTGATCCTGATCCTGGTTGAGGAGTGTTGCCCGCCATCAGAAGGTACAGTATGCTGCGGGTGAGCCAATGTGCTCCCATGAAGAACGCTTAGCTGACACAAAACAAGGGCTTGACATGTAGAAGCTTTAGCTTGAATCACAAGTTACCTTATTCCCGAACAGTCCTCGGGATGACTATAGTATAATTTCCAAAGGAAGAGGCCCGCGCAATACACTGATCGGGGCTTAGCCAAGTAGGGCGCAAACAAATGCCATGTAAATCAACCAGTGGTGGTTAGACTGGTTCGCGCTTGGAGCTAAACTCTCTGTGCCTCACAAGGCGCACGCTCTACACCCTGAACCCTACATCCTCAAAACGCACACCTATGCATCGTAAACCCACATAACACTGACCCCTTTCATGGGTTCTCCTACCACTGTTACCTGCCTAGATCGCCCTTAATTCTGGTAGGGGTTTAGGGTACGTGGGGAGTGGCGTCATACCACTCGCAAGTGAGGGTTACGGCCAGGCAATACATCGGCATTTTGAGTGGGTGCGCTGAGCTTACCTGCAGCTGTTGGTATCTTTCAATCTTATATTGCTTGGATATGTTTGTTGTTCCTGTTGTGTATTCTCAGATGATTGCATGGTCTTGTTTTTTTTTACATTACTCGTCAATCGCTGTTTGGCCTTGTTTAGTCAGATTTTGCCATTATATAGATACATGTCTTACGTTTAATCACTTTAGCTATTGTTTTGCTGCTATCATTGTTGTGGTTCAGTCTTCGGCTTTCGCACTTCATGATTGTGATGGTCTGTTTGTTGGAATGCCTCGTTCTCCCGCTCACTTGGTAGGCAGTCACAATTATGGTCCTTGTTCGAATCCCAGTATTTGGCTATGAACTGGTATTTCGGATGCCTGAAAAGGACTATGATTTTGACAGCTTCGCATTTGGGGATCCTTGGCAGCTCTTGCATAATGATTCCCCGACTGTTGGGATCCCGTTTTTCACGGGGCCTTGGTACAAAAACACAGTTTTTGTGAGGCAATGATTGAAGGAAGTGGATATCTGGCTTAGGGAAGATGTAGGACACCAGGGATCTAGATCTCGGAGTCCTACGTTGCACTAGTGTGAACATGCTTTAAGATGCTTGAACAGACCCCACAATCCACCATCCACATGAGAAACAAGCAGCAGCCCTATGTGGTAGTTTCCCAAAATAAGGGGACCCCAATATAGACCCCAAAATACTATAATCCTTATTATTGGGACCCCTAAAAGGTAGCCCTAATTTTGGGAAAACCCCATGTTATCCTCAAGGGCGTCTGAGGTCCCCATACATTTGATACCCGGCTGACTTGTGGAGCTTTCGTTGCCGCCTGATGCCCGAGCGTCTTGGGAGTTGACTCCTCAGATGCGCCATATGTTGAACTCCTTACCAGGGCACGGTCTAGAGTCTAGAGACTACATGAGATGACATGGCAAGCCGTTGGATCTCTAACGTAGCGCGTATCTACTTGCCCTCGCAGAACCCCCCAAGAAAACCTCAATATTGTATCAGACTGAATTATTGTCAATACAATCTCTCTATAGTCCTGATTGAACTATAGTATGACATGCTATGATCAAATGAGCTACAGTCTAAACTCCTAGTATCCCCCTTAACCCTTATAATAATCCCCTAGGTAGGAACCTAAACCCTAAACCCTACTACGCAAACTTTTTGGCCATGGCTTTGCTGCAGTTGCAGCCAGAGCACGAGGACTGGACAGGCGTGGTTTGGGGTCTGGGATTTTGGGAGTTTGGGGTTTAAGGGTTTAGGGTTTAGGACTCAAGTTTAGGATTTTTGGGGTTTTAGGGTTTAGGGTTTAGGACTCAAGTTTAGGATTTTGGGGCTAAAGGGCTTCGGGTTAAGGACTAAAGTTTAGGATTTAGGATAAGGGTTGAAAACATTCAGGGTTTGGCTCCAAGGCTCTACGCTAGCCATTGCGACGGTTCTCTGGGCCCTTCCGAGGGCAGGAGGCCTGTTCTAAAAAGTATGCCGAAGGATGCGGATTATTTGTGCGTTTTACTACTTAACTTTGTGCCTTCAATCAGAATCGTAACAGTCCCATATGTGATAGGAATAGCAATAGTAACACTCAAGCCCCAAGCCGAAAAGCCTAAGCTTGAAGGCCCAACAGGAAAAGCACAGGCTGCACATGCCTACTAGATGGTTTGAGAGTCCAAAATCCCCGCGTACAAAGCCCAAAACCCTCAATCCCAAAGCCGGAAACCCAGAATCTTTGCAACTGGTACTGCGAGGCCGCGGCGCGTCAGTCGCGACCTGCGGAGAGATCGCAGGCCGGAAAGGTCCTGGGATGCATCCATGCAAATTATGGCGACCTCACCCCAGATGATGCGCTGTATAGAAAACCTTCCCCAAAGAACATTTAATATCACCCTAAACCCTAAATAGTAGTTTCCATTTTCTTTTCCATTATTTCAATATTACCCTTATATAACCTTACATAATATAGTAGTACCCCTATACACCCTGTGAATCGACAATTGCTTGTTTCAGCTTGTTTGTGGTGTCACATGTGGAGGAGACCGCCAGGAAGTACACGAACATGAGGGTCCTCCTGCGGGGCTGGAATGTCCTATACCACAATATTAGTAACATTTAGTAATTATATGTATATATATATACTTATGTGTATATATATATACACACATATATATATATATGCATAGAGGCCCCTGCGCAGGAGAATCTAGAAATGCCTCCTGAGAAGATCCCTTTTTGGGCCCCTTTGTGTGCATAAATTTGTGGGGTTCAGATAGGAATCCAAGTTGAGAGTTTGGAGTTTCAGGTTTTCAGTATAGGGCTGACGAGGTTACATGGTGTTCCCACATGGTTCTCGTGGATCATTAGGCTTCTGACCGCGAGGGTAAAGTCTTTGTCTTAACTGCAGAATCACAGCAGCGCGCTTCTCATTTCTGGCAAGCTTTGGGAATATGCTTTGAGACCCTGAACTCTACACATGTTTAGCCAGAATACCGGGCTTCAGTCCTATCTCTGCTGTAGGCATTCTTTTCCGCGAGCTATGTTTCCACAGGCAAGAAGGAAGACAGACGCCGACGGAATGCACCTTGCCTAAGCTTTTTCTGCCAGTCTCAGCTTGCACGACCGGACTAGAGCGACAGGAAAGGTGAGCATCATTCATCATGTGCTTGCCTTGTTATGCCCACAGGAGTCTCTGACTACTGCGCTTCCACACACCCACATTCTGGGATTTGCCAAGAGGCGTATGTTTGGGGTAGCGGAAGGCTTTGCCTGGGGCTTTCATGAATAATTCTAAGCCCCTAGCTTTATACATCCCGATAAACCCTAGTTTCCGTGTCATGTTCTGTGTGTGTGTGTGTGTGTGTCTGTGTGTCTGTGTGTCTGTGTGTCTGTGTGTCTGTGTGTCTGCGTGTCTGTGTGTCTGTGTCTGTGTGTGTGTTTCCATTTGACTTTCCATTATTCCCTGCCACAGTAACCTTCAGTCGTGCGCAATGTGAAGACCTATCTACATTTAGCATCCCTTGGTTCAACACTGTCTGTGCCCATGTTGGGATTTCATGGGGCATATGGGGAGACCCCTAAGCTGTAAATCCTAAACCCTAAACTTTCTATAACCCCTGTATGACTGGGGAGACCAATTCCGAAATCTTGAGGCCGCAGTCAGCCTCTTCCGTGCGCTGCGTCGGTCCCTGGAGCGCGTTTCCCCACATCCTAGCCTGGGGATAATGGAAAAGAGAATGGGAACTACTATAGTATATTGATGTTGTATAGGGATAATGGAAAAGAACATGGAAACCACTGTAGTTTATCGGGATTATATTGGGATAATGGAAGCTAAGATGGGAACTACTATTCAGGGTTTATAGAACTTCTATTCATGTTTTAACCCCCTCAACAGCAGTTGACACCAATTTGCTAGATTCAGACCCCAATCTTGACGGAGGAAATCTTAAGACCCCCATCCCCCTCCCAAAAAATTGGTTTGTTCATGCCTGGGACTACGGGCCTAAGGGTTATCCCTATATGAGCCATAGTCTAAACTCCTTAAAGGGGGATTATAGGGTATTATATAGGGGACTATTATAGGGGTTATTAAGGGGGATACTAGGAGTTTAGATTACAGCTCATATAACCCAAATATACTATAGTAGTTTCCATTTGTTATTTTCCATTGTCCCAATATATAACACCAATATACTACAGTAGTTTCTTCCTTATTTCAGCAGCAACAGTTTTCCATGTGAGCATGTTGCATTGTCTGTTAAAACTATCCGATCTGAAGGAAGATCAGAGTGAGGAAAGATTGCTGGGTAATACTGACCAACGATGCCGTGCAAACCCCTGGGATTTCCAGAAAACGTGAGGAGCTGAGTATTCGTCTCATAGGATGCTTGTTACGCAGCTTCAGCAGACATATCCCAACGCAATCTTTAAAAACATACCGGAACCCATGATGCTCCAGAGGGGACCCCGGACGAAAGCAGTTGATTGCTATCATTACTTAGTGGTGGATAGTGGGGAGTAGGGCAAGATAGTCCCTACATGAACTATATGTAGTACATTCCCTTATTCCATACTGACCACCACCAAGATTATGAATGCAGATGTGTGTCAACCTGGCAGACCTTCAAAGTATGCCAGGTACCCCCTGACGCGGGCACTGCGCTGCCTGTCGCACCTCACCCCAGAAGATCTTGGTGCCCTGCACCGCACATATGAGGATTCAAGGGCAAGAAGAAGCAGTTTTTGGAAAAGGTGAGTGTAGTTGCCATGGCAAAAGTGATGGCAGTCTCACATACAACAGTATCTGTAGCTACAGGAGTAGGTGACGGTAGCAAGGTCCATTTGAAGCAGGCTGCTCAGTTGAGTCCCTTAGCCTTAGCCTCAGCAACCTTCCACGCAAGAAAGCATGCACGGAGGCTCGGAAGAGTGCAGACTTGAATGTTTTTCAGGGTGTTACATAAGTGTTGATCACCGGTTCAGCCGCCATCCTTGTGTCTTCGCTTCAGCTCCTCTTGGTCTGGCAAACCTTGTACTTGGAAACGGCTTGCTGGGCCTTTGTGGTCTCAGAGAAGCCCGATGCTATTCCTTTGCAATTCTGCATGACTACGTGGCAAAAAATGGAAGGCAGAACCGGGTTACTACTTGTAGCCCTCATGGGCACAGTTTTAGACTTCAATGGTTTTCTGTATTCTGGCCATCTAGTTGCAGGTGTTAGCCCAAGCGATGCGGCAAGGTCGCGCAGCAGGCAATCGGGTCGTGTCCTTCAGAGATCTGCCTGTCTTGCAAGACATGGCTTCATTTTTGGATAGATGCCCACAGAGATTGGCTGGCTTGTCTGGGACCAAGGCTAGAAGGAATTTGGGATCATTTGGCGGAGATGGGGTAGCGTAAGGCCCCCTGCGATTTGCATTTGCATTGGGTTCAAGGAGCTTCACAAATCTTCGGGTACATGCAAATCCTAATAATGATTTGGGATGTGGGTACAAAACTTGACAGCAAGTACATGGAACCTTTCCAGGACGTGGAGCCCTAAACACTAAGCCCCAGTGCCTTTTGCATGCCTTCTTGACTGGAGTGATTGCACCCCATACCATATCCCGCCTTATTCCCTCTTCCCGAGAGTAGATCCCGAACAAGGCTTCATTAAGGTCCATCTAGGCCTTGTTACGGTTCTCAAACATCTCCCAAAGTGTGGTGGTTGAGAATGAGGGGTCACTACTGTGGAACCCTGCAAACGCTAAGCCCTAAACCCGAAATCCATGTTACCGCCAGGCTTAGCACGGGTCCGGTCGTCCTTTGAAGGTTCAACTAGGGATGCCCCGAAACGGATTTGTGCTTAAAAAACTGCTGCTCATCATAAGTCCCAAATCAGCTGTTTTGGTAGGGTTTGTCGTGGTGCAGAATGAGTCTTGCTTTGAGGGGTGAACTATGACAGCATTCAAGCTGCAAGCATGCCCCGTCCTTTCCTCTAAACCCTAAACCCGAAACCCTAGGGTTTAGGGTCCCTACCCACACCCACCTGGAAGGTCGGGGGTAGCTTATCAAGAGATCTACGCGGGCGCCGACATGTGAGCCACCCAGTCGGCCTGTTGCTAACAGCGACAGTCTCGCTCGGGATATTCGGGGTTATAATATAATTAGGGGTTTCCTAAAATTAGGGGTACGATTTTAGAGGCCCCTGTAATGAGGTCTATAGTATTTTGGGGTCTATATTGGGATCCCCCTATTTTGGGAAATTACCAGGTATTATACATACTGGATAGAATACAGAATCAAATGGAAACTGGGAATATGTAGTGGTTTATAGAGTTTGCGGCTTGCAGAAATTAGAGGCCCGTGGCCGAGAGTGCAAACAAGAAGGATTGAAATATAATGGACCTTTCGAAACCTCCATACGGGGCTTCCTGAGACTTTGCGCTTACAAAACCTTTGACGCGCATCCTCAACAATTCTTCGTTGGTGCCCCACTGATGTCTTAAGTAAGGGCCCCTATGGGAGTCGCTTTTTTGAACCTGGTTTGGTATTGCGTGTGTTTAGGGCCTGGGACTCGCTGCTTCCTTTTGAACTGCAGGACGATTTGCATCTTCCTTCTACGTGCTGGAGCCCAAATTCCAGCGCACGACCACCCAGGCAGGTGAAATCACTAGCGTAGAAAGCAGGATGTGCGCCAGGAGGTAGCGAGGCATTGCCCGGAATGTTGCAGCAAATGCCGCCTTGGCATCTCTGCGGGGCACAATTTGGTTGTAGCTACCTATTTCCCGTGTTTTCGCCGGAAGTTGCGGCTCGCCTATGTACTGACTGGCAGGTATGCATGTCTTCGGAAGGCTTCTCTTCGGACGGATGCGTGCTGGAGATCTCAGTGCTGGCTCATTCCGCTGCACAGGGTCCGAGAACAATCAAATATTGACGACGTGCAGCGGTGACGGTGACGCCACGGTTTTGTAGAGACTGCAGAAACTTCAGGGCTCTGTAGAGATTGGAGGGCTTCAAGGCTTTGTGAAGACTGCAGACGCTCGGGAACCTGAAGACTGTAAAGGCTTCACGGCCCGATAGAAAGTTCAGCGGTAACAGAGTTTTCTATTCTAGACACCGCAAGGACTTCAGAGCTCTGTGGAGACTGCAAGGGCATCAGGGTTTTGCTGCATGTGCAGCTGCAGGCGCTGCAACCACCTCAGTAGGAGCGAGGGCGATCAGGGAAGGCTTAGGTTTGTTCTTGGAGCCTGGCGGGCGTTCTTAACACGGTGGCGGTGCCGGTGGCGCTGATGCTGCTGCTGCTGGTCGTGCTGGTTCTGATAGTGCTGAAATGGTAACAAATAAGTGCATTGCCGAGCAGGATCAGGAGCAAGACACACATATGGCCATGCTGGCGCATGCAAGAAAAGTGTCAAGGTCCACTCCTATGACTTCATCGACGATGACGATGCAGGCGGGGCGAAAATTCCAACTCACTCAATCCACCCTTCCCCCCCCCCCGCCCCCCGGCACAGCTTTCCTTGATTACAGCGACATCGGAAGAGCATATGTCAAACTTAGGGGTTGAGAAGATTGCGCAACCCTACAGCCTGCAGCTTCAAGAAAATGGTCACTTGTAGACCTTAAGCCGAAGGCAGGTCTTACTGATTGATTCAATTTGTGTGAGGCAAGCTTTCAATGCAAACTGGCAAAAAGGCAGCTAAAACTCGGATAAAACTCCTGACCTCAGCCATTGACAATTCTCATAAGCAGGAGTGGCAGCCGACTCAGATGAGCCTAGGCGGGCGCATTACTATGGCGAGGAGGCACGCCATTACAGGTACTGTACCTAAAGTTAACTTTTACAAGGGATTACACTTGTACCCCCCCCCCCCCAAAGGTACCCCCCCAGATTTAGAACCCTGTTAGGCCTTATGAGGCCCTATATAGTCCTCATTAGCTCCTTAAACCCTAGGGGGGGGGTACCTTTTGGGGGGGTGCTACTGTAATCCCTTATTTTAATAGAGGCGAAAGGTGCCATCGTGAAAAAAACATTGTTTGGGACCTCGCTGGGATCAGAGTTTGGACAGTCCACAGAGTCTGGGACATTGCAAGGGGCTTTCGCAGCACCGGGTTTAGAGTTTACAGCAGCGCCCTTACCATCCCTAAATTTATGTAGCCTGCTAAGGGCTGTTTCTGTCTTTGCAAGTTTAAGCTGTGCTTTGTTTTCCGGAGGCTGCGCCCTGATCCTTGCTATGTGTAGAAGAATTACACAAGAAAGGGTAAGATAAGATCTTCCTTCTGGTGGGGTATAGTATTTCATATCAGGAAGATAATCTTACTGGGTTTAACTACCCAAAAAACGCTTCCCAAGGTTAGATCAAACGTAGCAGTACAACATGAACCTCTCCACTTGGACTGCAGTCAGAATGTATCGTTTAGGGTTAAGGGTTTAGGGTTAAGGGTTTAGGGTTTAGGGAGCCACATAATATCCAGTAAGTTTCCTCCATTCTCCCAACGGTAGTTCTGCGATGTGTAATGGGAGCTCGGTAAGCACATGAAAACCTCATCTTCCTTGGGCCAAGAAAGCTATCCTATCTTGAGAAATTCCCAAACCCTAAACCCTAAACCCTAAACCGAGTCTGGGAAGCTCCCATTTAGTCTGGAAGCTCCTGCGGTGGACACTAAATACACAACCCTAAACCCCAAACCCCGCACCCCTGAAACCCCAAACCCTTCAACCCCTTTAGTCCCAAGCTCCCAAAGCCCTAAACCGTAAACCACAAACCTGAAACCCCTGAAACCCCTGAAACCCCAAATCCCTAAAACTGTCAAAACCCCAAACCCAAAACCCTCAACTGTTGCAACCTGGCGACAGGGTTGTCTTGTTCTCTTGCTTTGCATGCCCCAGCGTTCCACCCAACAGAAAGCGCTGACCGGGCGGTTCTTTTACCCATTGAGGATGGCTTTGTAAGACACAAGCCTAAACCTTCAACTCCTGAACCATGAGCCAGAACCATATCTAAGAATCATGAAAACCCCAACCCGAGTCGCAACAGCATTAGGGTCAATAAGTGGGCACGGCACATTTACAGCGACCTCAACCCAAATGGTCGTTCATAAAGAGCGTCGCCCAAATTGGCCTATTTGCAGGAACTACAAAGCGGCTAGATTGTGATAGTAAGAGTAGTCCTAGCTCTAATTTCCAAGCACCCGCTACACTCCAAGCACCCCCAAACCCTAAACCCAAAGCCTAACTAAATTCCCGCCCCTTACCCTAAACCCTTAGCCCTAAACTCCCACCCAAAACCCTAAACCCTAAACCCTAACCCTAAAAGAAGTTCCAGCACCCCTCTTTGGCAGATCATGGGACCAGCCCCGGTCACGTATGGCTTGGGGCCGGAGGAGCGCGCCATTAGGGTTTAGGGTATAGGCCTTATGGTATAGGATTTAGGATTTAGGGTTTAGGGTTTAGGATTTAGGGTTTAGGGTTTAGGATTTAGGGTTCTGGGTTTAGGATTTAGGGTTTGGGATTTAGGGTTCAGGGTTTGGGGTTTGGGTCCATATAATAAGGAATACAATATCTTGGGTTGTATATTGGGTCTTCCTATTTAGGGGAACTACTACTTGGTCAAGGCGTTTTGGGTTCGGAGGTTTAGAGGTTTTGCTGTTTAGGGTTTTAAGGGCTGGATATGAGGGGGGGTTTAGGAGTTTCTGGGTTGGGATTATAGGGCTTTAGGGGTCTACCTGCCAGAAGCTTCAGGATTCCAATGGGAGTTTCCCCTAAACCCCTACACCCTTAAACCCTAAACCCTGAAACCCAAAACCCTTAAACCCTTAAACCCCTAAACCCTAAACAGTTTAGAGTTTTGGGTATCTTTGGGAGCCTTGGTTATACCCTCCAGAGACCTGTAAA
>CAJNIZ010002788.1:0-13956 GCA_905231905.1 Symbiodinium pilosum | reverse complement strand
CTCTTTGCTTGAGACAAAAAATATGGTAATCTGTGCATTGCTTTCCTCACCTCCCGAAGCTAGAAATCACTGGCAGGGCCAGTAGATCCTGCGCGCGCGCAGGTTTGCGCGCGCGTGAACAGGTCCCTTGGGCCGTTATACTAGGGATCAAAGGGGAGATTCTGAGAAGCATCCACGTGTGGAACACATCTCATTCTTGACGGTATGTGAGCTATAGTCTAAACTCCTTGAAGGGGGGGTTATGTAGGGGAGTATTTTCTGGCTTATAACGGCTAAGGGGGTGGAGATTAGGAGTTAAGACTATACTATAGCCCATGTATGTTTCTTTTGTGAATGCTGTTGCTGCTGCTATTGTTGCTGCGCTGGTTGTTGTTTGCGTTAAAACCTTTTACGAAGTTAGTATCACTATCAGCTACTGGTATGAACCAAGCAGGCGACATAACCTCTTTGATTTTTGGGGCATAGGGGAAAAACGGTGGGAGGATTGCGCTTTTATTGCGAGACGCATATCTCCATGAGAGTCCTACTGAGGCACAACATTGTTGACGACGCTGCATTATCAGTACGTCAACTTGTCGACGAGTTCTAAAATGTTTTAAAACTTCAGCACCAAATCCTGAACCCAAGGTCCAGGGCATGCGCAAAAGTGTGACGTTTGAGGTTTTGACGCTGGAGGCCTTCAGGAAACAGAGAGGAGATCCTTTTTCCAAAGACCAGTCAGCTGCTTTCCTTTTCTACATTACGGAGTAGACCCAATGTGGGCTGGTTCATTGTGGGCGTTCCCTACTTGAACCCCAAACACCAGAAATCCTTGGTTGGGCACCCGTGAAGCTGAAGATAAGGGTCTCCCTACAATTATATCATCTAGACACCCATAGAACTGCTAGTAATGGTAATGGTAATAGCAGAAATGACTAGTTGTAATAAGAAAATAGTAACAGCAACAAGGAATAGTTCTATAGTACTAATAGTAGTGGTTATAATACTAGTAGTAGTAATAATGACAGCAGTTGTAGTAATAATAACAATAACAGGAAGGCAACATCCACCAGATAGAGGCCGTGGATGATTGCGCGCCCACACCCCAGTATTCTCGGGGCAGGGGGTGTAGCGCAGCAGGCGGTTAGGGTTTAGGGTTTTGGAGTCAAGGTTTAGGGTTTAGGGTTTAGGGTGCCCGGATGCCAGAGGGTATTCCGATTGACAACTCCTTTCCTACCTGATTCACTTACTGGTTCTCAGCACGGAATAAAAGAATATGATCCCCATATACTAGATTCCCTTATTCCGTTCTGTAATCCAAAACATATCCCCTATTATATTTAACAGTTTGCATATTTTCTTCCATTATCTCTATATAGCCCCAATTTATTCCCTACTGACCCCAATAAGTTCATGGCAGCCCATTCAGCACCCATTCTTTTGCAGCAGGTGTTGTTTGCGCATTGCAAGTCAGAGTTTGGCTGTCTACTTCCTGCCTGACCGACTGGAGGTTAGTAGGGACTTAGGGAATATATTGTATTATATAGGGATTATATAGGGATTACAGTCCCTGATTCCCTACAAGCTACAAGTAAGCTGAATTTCGAGCAGGGCTGTTCTGTTCGCACAGCGTAGCCAAATCTCTGATTCCAGTCTCTTTCCCCCGTTTCCATTTTCTTTTCGCATCTCGCATCTCGCATCTCACTCATGCCCGCTCCCCCGATCAAGGTTGCTGGGCGAGGGGGCGAAGGATCCATACATAACCCTAATATTATAGCCGTATAAAACCCCACACAAACTATTTCCGAGAAGAAGCATTGGATCTGGGTGTCCTTGCATAAGAATTGCCGAAGGCTTCAGGGATACTTTTAACGCCCCTGTTTCTTTGGCTACCACGCGTCTCGAGCGGATAAATGCACCCATCTAATTCTTAGACGGTCCTAATCCTTTGAGTCCTGGGGTGATGTAATTTGAGAAACTCCCATGTTTATACAGCTGTTCATTCTCTATACTGGCCTCATTGGAGCACAGATCAACTAATTGCTTCCCCCAATCTGGACAGACGGTGAATGCTCCCTTTTCTTGGCACAGCAACATGAGGGTACATGTGTGATACAGCATCAGGATGTCCATTCTCAGGGGTAAGGGAATGACCATGTTTCAAGCTCGTTGCCAGGTTCTTCGACATCCTTACTCCACCATACAATCCTGGTGGCGGGCGAAATTGCACGTATTTCGAAGTCTCCGCAGATTCGCACAGGCGGGCGCTTCAGTGGTGCCATTCTTCTCTGCTGCAGAATATATCCTTTGGGGACTGGTAAGCAGACCCTGAACCGTAGCTGGGAAAGTCCAGAAGTACTTGGAGCTGCTCTACCTCTGATGTGGGAGTTTCCCAAAAATTGGGGTGCCTTTTGGCGGGTCCCCATAATAAGGAGTATAATATTTTGGGGTCCCCCCATTTTAGGGAAACTACCATGTAACGTATCACAGTCTTCTGAGACGAATCCTTGGTACTGTCCTTGCCGCGTAGGAGTGTGGTGACTGCCGGCGCAATGGGCAAGCATAATGACGTGGATACTTAGAAGTCCTACATGACCCTAAATACATTATACCATGGGCGTAATGGTACTATATGGTAGTTTAGTATGCTGAGGTCATGAAGGTGTTGTGGCATCAACGGTAGCACCTGATTTAGGCACCTGACCGAATCTTATGGTGCTCTTTTGCCCAGTGTGCGCTGACAGACGTCCCAACCACCAAACCCTAAACCCTACGCTCAAAACCAAAAGCCTTTTGGGTAGCATGGTTTTATGAGGGTGCATTTGTTGAGAAGAGGTACCATACGTAGAACGATTGCTCCCTGAGAATTCCAAATCATCTTCCAGTCATCTATATTAAAGGGTCTAGGGTAAAGGGTTAAGGGGCTTAGGCTTTAGAGGTTTAGGGTTCAGGGTGAAGGGCTTAGGGGCTCAGGGTTAAGGCTTAAGGGTTCAGGGTTGTAGGCCCCCCCGTTTTGACCTGGTAGCCCCCACTGCTGCTCTTTCATACTCATGCTCCCTGTAAGAGCAAAAGCAGAATCCAAAGGAAGCCGAGCATTTAGCAGAACATTCCCTGCAAATCATCAACCCAGCTCGTTGGCCCTTAGGGATCTTCTCCCTGCGTAACATTCACCACTCCTTAGTACTTAGTCTGAGAATTGGCTCTCCTCTTGATCAGGAGGTGCTTTATTCAGCCCATCAAGAAAAGGACCCTCCCCGCTTATCAAAATCTCTTTCCCCCTGAAGTTCCCCACAAATTTTCAAAATCAAGTAGTGGGAATCTACGGTGATGGTGGGCGGAGTTGCAGTGTCGGGGGCAGGGGGCTACGTAAGCAGCCACAACTGAACATACAGGAGCCCGCGACTTCTCCTTACATATGAGCCATAGTTGAGTAGTTTTTTTGGGGGGGATATTCTGGTACCCAATATAGAGTAAGATTCTATCCTCCTTTTGGGGTATAGTATTTTATGTAAAGAATATAGTCTTACTAGGTTCGCCCACCAAAAAACACTACTCAGTTTACACTCCTAGTATCCCCCTGAATAATCCGCTACAATGGTCCCTTATATACTCCTTTATATAACCCCCCTTTAAAACGTTTAGACTGCAGCTCACATGCCAAGAGAAGCCACTCTTACTGCAAAGACGTCAGCCTAGACTTCATCAAGGCTCGCGCCAACCCGTAGTTCTACTAGCAGGCTTACTCCTTAGAGGGGGCTTATACACGGGATTATACAGGGGAGTATTATTGGGGTTATTAAGGGGGATGCTAGGAGTTCAGGCTACAGCTCATGTAGGTTCCTGCGTCATGACGTCCTATGAACCTCCAAGACCAGCGCGTCCCGGCTGCCCTCAGGGCTGACAGTAGAAGTGCTGGCAGCGGCTATTTCCTGAAGCCTGTCCTCCGTCCCGACTTCGGAATGGCAGCTTGGCATAGAAGTTCCCTAAACCCTAAACCCTAAACCCTAGGTTTGGTCGTGGTGACGGTGTTGTATAAGGATTCTAGAGGTGCTCTATAGGGTTTAGGTTTTATAGGGGCTTATATAGGGATAATGGAAAGGAAAATGGAAACGACTATAATGAGAGCATAGGGGTTAGGTTTTATAGGGGTTATATAGGGATAATGGAAAGGAAAACGGAAACTACTATAGTGAGAACATAGGGTTTAGGTTCGATGGTTTAAGGTGTGGGGTGTAGGGTTCAGGTTCTTGGCAGGGGGGATTTATCTTCATTGGGCCAGTGCCTTACATGTGCTTTGTGTGGCGGGCGCCCTGAAGCCAAAGGCTACCTGCATACAGTGGGGATGTGTTTTAGGGTTTAGGGTTTAGGGTTTAGAGTTTAGGGTTTAGAGTTATGGCGCCATTGGGGTTCTGTCAGAGAATGCGCACATGGAGGAGCGTCATCTGCATATGCTGCATGGAGTTACAAAGAAAGGCTTGGATACGGGAGTTTCCAAGAGTCACCCTTTTACAACGTGTGATACGGATTCCTATGAAGCCCCTATAATCCCTCTATCCGGGTGCTTTGAGGCCCGCTGTTTTGAGAAATCCCCATGTGTAACCCTAAAGACCAGAGCAGCGCTCAGGGCCAGGTGGATTTAGTAAGTAGGTCAATAACCCCTAGAACCCATGTAGTAACCCTACCTATCCCCATAATTAACCTGCTCACTAAGTGCAACTGATCCTCCAAGTATGCCCTTTATCTTAAACCAAGATTCCACCACGCTCGATGCTCAGGAAATGCAGGCGCCGTCTTCGTGCTTCTTTGTTGGTTGGCACTCTCCAAGTTTGGGTTATCAGGGGGC
Organism: Symbiodinium pilosum; assembly: GCA_905231905.1. Taxonomy (NCBI): domain Eukaryota; class Dinophyceae; order Suessiales; family Symbiodiniaceae; genus Symbiodinium; species Symbiodinium pilosum. The sequence goes on along the minus strand of CAJNIZ010002788.1, from coordinate 9,134 downwards.
TATAAGTGGTCATCTAGGGATTTTTTAGGCTTGGGATTGCTACCCCGAATCAAATGCAAGCTGGGAAAGAGTTCACAATTACTGTGACAAGCGGATGACTGTTGTGTTCCGACATGGACAGCGTACAGACGGAAGGTACAAACTATCAAGAGGATGTAGCATTGCCCTAAACCCTAAGCCCTAAACCCCCCAAACCCTAAACCCTAAACCCTGAACCCTAAACCCCAAGCCCTAAACCCCCGAAATCCTAAAGCCTTAACGCCGCAGAGGAGCAAAAGGGACATCTGGTAGCAGCCATGCAGTGCCACGAGTCGCAATGTAATTCCCGAGCGAATGCGCTCCTGTTGCTTCGGGACCTAAACAGTAAGACCTTGGGTCATTCCCCCACCCAGTAACTGTCCTTAAAGGGGGCCTTATTGACGGGCTACTATAACTCCTATTACCCCTTGTGGTAACTGTTACTGTAAGGAGGAATGACCCAAGTAAGACCCCTCTTGACCTTTTTGAGGGGAAGGGGAATTCAAATCTACTGTGCCTGATAGAACTTTGGACTTCCCAGTTCTTGTGAAGGCGACCGAGCAGGATTCGCAAAAATCAACTTGCAAGTTCAAGTGGCAGCGATGTGTTGATCATCATTGGCGTATGATAGCAAGTGGTGGGGTGCAGGAGTGGATGTTGTGGAAAAATGACAAATTTCTGCAAATGAGGGAACCCCAATAGAGACACCCCACTACTGCGATCCTGAGATATGAAGACCCCCCCCCAATAAAAGGGGGTCCCCCGATTTCGGGAAACGCCACGTGTGCCAGGCGTATCGTGGGCCGAGATTCTGACGTCCAACGACTCTGACGGTTGTATTCGCTCAGCTTCGGCCAGCGCCGCGTCAGCCGGATACGGACAGAACTGCTGCGGAGCTGAGGTACTTTTCAGGATCGACACCCTGTTAGTTCTCATATGATTACACTCCTTCAAGCCAAACTAATTTCATGTTTTCATGAAAATGTCAAAACTATTAATTCTAACCATCTAGGCGCCTGCAGTATTCAACGGCCTGGAAGAGTCCGCGGGTCGAAGGTCCGCACGCAGATGGTTCATGACCGGCTTTTCTCACGAGGTAGGCAACCGTTTTGTTGACCTGCTCGTGTTTTGCTAGGAGCAGGGTTGATCTGCAGGTAGCTCTTACAGGCCAGTTGAATGGTGGCTTTAGGGTTAAGGGTTCGGGCTAATGGTTTAGGGTTTTTTGGGTATGATATTTGGTAGAATTGAGACAATACGGGGGCCATGCAAGGAATCCACAAGGACGATGGGGGTAGATGCCAAGGTCAGATCAATCCTGAACGGCCCCTAGCACCAGCTTTCTCAAAAGCAGCCATGTGAATGCGTTGCCTCGATACATGTTCTATAGTCCTCATTATGGCTGCGACTTCAAAATCAGGGTCTCCTTTGAAGCTCCCAGGACCAGATCCTTTCTCATGTAGTGACCCCCCAAGACTCCCTGGTGCTTGGGAGGGAATGGGGGAATGGATCCCTATAGTAGTCCCTATATAATCCCCAAGAATAATCCCTATAATCCATTCCCCCATTCCTGAGCACCAGGGAGAAAAGGAGTGACTCCTGATTTTGAAAGATCCCGACACATGACTGGGTCAATGGGCCCAGCTTCCTCATGGAGCTGCAGATGATGTGCTTTCCAAGGGGGGAGGCACTGCTTTGCTACGAAGACTCTACCAGGCCGGCAAGCTGCGGAGGCCGAAGCCCTAAGCCCCAAATGAGTAGTATTTTATTTGGGGGATATTATGGTACCCAATATAGAGTAAGATCATATCCTCCTTTTGGGCTATAGTATTTTATATAAGGAATATAATCTTACTAGGTTCAACCACCAAAAAAGTTTACTCAAATGAGTAAGAACCTGGGGGCATTCTTGATCTGCACGAGTAGAGCTGGCATGCCGTAGACAGAAGAGACTTGGTTTTGAGGGGTGCTTCCTGTTTTGGGACATAGTGTTTAGGGTTTCTGGGCTAGGTGTTTAGTGTTATTTGGTAGTTTCCTCAAATAGGGGACCCGAATATAGACACCAAAATACTAGTCCTTATTATAGGGACCGCCAAAAGGGTACCCCTAATTTTGGGAAACTCCCATTTGGCAAGACGGCGCTGTACTTGCTAAGTATCAGTGTAGAGAAGGGCCTCCTGCCTCTTGCTTGGCAGACCAGTGGCCTAGCGCCCAAGGCAGAACGCCAGCCATAATCTAAATTCCTTAAAGGGATAATATAGGGTATTATATAGGGGACTACGCTAGGGCCTACTACGGGGAGTTGTGCCTTCATCATGTCCATCTACTGCTAAGTGCAGATTGAATTGGCAGAATCTATCCCAAATAGAGGTTAAGTATATAAGTTTTTAGCCGCATTTATGAGGGCAACCTTCCTCTCACCCTTACTCCCTTCACCTAATAGTTAACCCTCCTAATATCATGAAGACAACCTTCCTATTACTTAAGACTTCCTCATAAATGTCCCACTCTGAGGAACCTTTACTCCCTGGTGCTTAGGAAGGAATGGGGGAATGGATTATAGGGAGTATTATTCGGGATTATATAGGGACTACTATAGGGATCCATTCCCCCATTCCCTCCTAACCACCAGGGAGTTTAGGGTTTAGGGCCGGTGGAACAAGAGGCTTGCTTGAAGCTTGGTCTCTCAAGCAGCTGTTCTCGAAATACGGGTTTCCTCTTTACCCGCCTACCTTCGAAAAGAAGCCAACAATTTTGATAAACCCGGCTAGCCGCTAGCCCACGAGGGGGCGTATGCATAATGTGAAGAGCTAATGTAGAAACCTGAGAAATTATGTATCAACAGTATTTCCGTGATCCTTTTATACCTGCACCTCACATTAAAAGTTGTTTACCCGTGGCAGGGGACTTTGTGCCTGAATCGCAAGTCCATCTGAAGTGGCATCTCGTGGGTGTGCACAGCCTCCTAAACGCATGTTGTTCATATCTTCTGGCCGCTTGATGGCAGGGAAGGAAGGAATGGACAACAGCCTGGACAATATTATTTAGGATTTAGGGTTTAGGGGCCTGAGTAAGGAGTGACAATGAACTTTGAATGACGCATTGGAAAGAAAATGGCAACTACCATGGCATTGGGAATGGTATGGTAGTCTCCCCAAATAGGGGGACCCCAATATAGACTGTAGTATACTTTATTGTAGGGACATCCAAAACGGTATCCCAAATTTTCGGAAACCTTCATATCGGGGCTACTCTAGGGATCCACTCCGGAAGTCCCTACGGATTACTAGCGAGATCCAAGACAGCCCGGCATACGGCTAAATATAGGGATGATAGGGATTATATTGGGGTTCTATGGGGATAATGGAAAAGAACATGGAAACTACTATATTGGGGGTATATATACCCTCATGACTGCTTGGGAGTCATGATAACCATAGCCCTAAACCCTCAACCCTAAGCCTAAACCCGACCTGGTAGACGCACGTAGCATGTCTGCACTCATAGGGCAACAACATCGGCATTTGTGGAATTCGCGAAGCGTGGAATTCGCGCGCGTTAAGGCCTGCAGAGGTGGCGCACAAGCCGTGCGGCAGAAAAAAATGAAAAAAACACGGTTTAGGATTTAGGGTTTAGGATTTAGGGTTTAGGGTTTAGGGCCGTTAAACGAAACCCTAAGCCCTCATAGAGTAACCCATGTACCCAATACAAAACCGGCGTTATACCTAATATTTTGGTCTCGTTATTTTTTGAAGGTCCTAGGTTGCACTAGGTACACCTCAAAGCCTTAACAAGACTTGTAGCGTTTTTTTGGAGATATGGTTGCCTACGAATTGAGGTCGGGATGATAAAAACTTATACAGACGACTACATGATCACCAATATCACAGTCTTAGGTTCCCTGTATTATATTATGGTAGCTTCCCAAAATAGGGCGACCCCAATATAGACACCAAAATGCTAAAATCCCCAAAAAGTATCCCTAATTTTGGGAGCCTCCCATACTTGTAGTATAGGGTATCTCAAGTAGACTTCAAAAGCATGTTTCATAATCATCCAGACTTCTGGATTATGCCAGTGCGGGGAGCAGCAGGGGGCTTTCTCTGGCATTCGTATTCGTATTGCTCTCATGTACCTCGTCTCCTGCAAGTGAGCGGAATCGCAAATCCAGATGAATCCCTGAACCTGAAACGCTAAATCCTAAAACTTCATATCAATTGCTTACTTGCATTCGCAGACCAACCCCTTCACCCGTACTGGATATTGCTACAGTAGCCCCAGTAAAGTGGAGGACGAAGTGGGGCTTTGCTAAGCTTTAGTTTAGGGATCCCTTTGCCGGGAATCCCACAACGCGGATTGAGTCATTGGGGGTCTATGTTGCGGTCTCCCATTGTGAAGATGGCCCAGTGTGAAATCTGGGGAGAAGGCGTGGATGTTGAGCGCCGTGCTTGTCGCCATCTGCTACTGAGTGCTTCGATCCCCTTGTGCTGCGCGCCCCCCATGCTTGCTGGCGGCTTCAGCCCCAGAATCCCGATGAGGGTTCGGGGTTAGGCCTTCGGCTTGAGTTAGAGTTTAGGGCTTAGGGTTTAGGACTGGGAGATGCTTGGAACTAGCTTGTCCATGAATTATACTATCCCAATATGAGCCACAATCTGAACTCCTTAGAGTGGGCTATATAAGGGATTTGATAGGGAGCATTACAGGGGTTATTGAGGAAGATGCTACGAATTTAGACTCTTGCTCGTTTGAATTATACTATCCCAATATGTGGAACCTGTTCGCGTGTAAGGTTTGTCTCTGGCCGTTCGCCAACGTAAACCTGCCCACTGAACAACAGATTCCATGTGTGTCTACTCAAACCCTCTAAAACCTAGACACTAGTTTAAATCTTGGGTCTGAGAGTTTAGTTCCAACACCGCTTTAATATCTTCCAACTCCCCAGTACGAAAGAGCCCCATAGGCTTTACTAAGAAGAGGTAACAATGCAACTTTGTTCAGCGTAGCAATGCTGATGATAACTTTACTCAGAATGGTAATAATACTGATAGTAAGACATTGTAATATTCATGATAGTAGTGATGGGTCATTCGAAGAGGCTTCGACATTGAAGGGGTTGGAGAGGTCGACTGTTTGGGGGGCCTCATGGCGCAAATGTCCGATCTCATAAATCAATTCACTTTAATCCCCTCTCGAAAACTAACCCCTCCGCCCCCACCCCCTTTAATTAATTGTTCCCAATCCATGACGATATACCACAATGGGAGTATTGAATATCGGGTGGTTTAAAAATTAGGAGGAGAGGATTACGACTCTACGAGATTGAAGAGGCCCTCGCGGGTTTCGCAAAATTAGGGTTATCTGTTTGGGAGTTCCTGTAATAAGGATGGTAGTATTTTGGGGGCTATATTGGGTACCCCTGTTTTGGGAAACTATCATGTGTCGGACTTGAGAATTGGGGGCTTGCTGCAGTCTCGGCTGCGGATTGCACGCAGAGGCGGTTTTCAAGCAGGGCGGTCGAGTGCCTCCTCAGGTCTTGCCGCTCTGAAGTCACAGGCCGTGGATCGTGGGGTTTGGGCAGTGAGGGGGAGGGAGGGGCTTACTTAGAGTTTAGACATATACTCCAGAAGAATCTGAGTTCTCCCTCCTTTGCGCCCGCCCCGCCACCCTATAATTTCAGATGTGGAGAGTCAAGACAAGAGATGTTCCAGTTCCGTGGCGGAACAGCTGGGCTTGCCGTGTACCTTGAGCTTGTACTCTCATGGTGTCATGAGGGGGTTGCATTGTCCCTTTGTCCTGAAAGCAAGGGTCATATCATCTTGAGGTATACTTCGAGGGGAAGGCTGTTACTTGAAGCGTCCCAGAGGAGCTGCGTAAGGAACAAGATTCTCGAAAGTACGATGCTTACATAGTGTGAGTGTTTCCCCACATCCCCCAGAATACAATCCCAGTATAGGGACCCCTGGAAACACACTCTATTTCCGATATGGTGCACCTTCATAGCCCTAGGGTCCCCAATTGTACCTCAAGTTTTCAAAGCCTCCCTGTTTGAACCTCAGCGCGCCATGTGAAACAGAAGCATGCAGCCCTTCTGCCGAATGAGAGTGCGAACCCAGCTCCGTCAGGATCGTTCCCCAAACCCTGTAGCACCTGGCCCAATAAGCAAGTGAACCTGTCGCTCTATCCGTTGGCAGCCCCGAAATATCCACAGTTCTCGGGGTCTGGGGAGGACCTGCGTTCAAAATTTGCAAAGCTGGACGGCGCCTGCTTGGTCAGTCAGATGTCAAGTGGGATGTCCAAACACTTAGGGTTTAGGGTTTAGGGTTTAGGGTTTAGGGGTTTCTGGCAATGCCCACTACCTGAGGTCGAGCAGGGAACTTGGGGACACCGGGTGGATCTGACAAAAAAAGGTTCATTTTTGAGGAGAGTCTATACATCTATGTGTATGTGTATATATATATTTATACACATTCATTCATATCTATGTATATAGCGGACCTCACTTTGCAGAACTGCCTCTTCATGGATGTTGTAGGTGTATACTGGTCTTGCCCACAGGAATGTGTCGGGACGTGCTTAGTACTAGTAGGGGGTTGGGGGATCATGAGATTTGTGTACCACAGGGGCCCAGAATGGGTGTGGTTAACAATTCCTCATACAATTTCCGTATAGATTATTTCAGACACTCTACAGTAAATGATATTGATAAGTATTCTAGGTACGCCAGCAGTTCTCTTTTCCCCTGTTTATTTTTGGGTCTCGAGCTTATTCAAGCTGGACAGTAGGAAAAAGGGTGCCCCTATCATTAAGGGGTTGCTGGGGAACCTATCGTTGCTACTAAAATACCTGCATGACCTTACTATGGTATAGCGTATAGCCTGATCAATCCCGAAATCCTAAACCTTAGTATCCACCGTAGCATTTAGGCCCTTACTACAGTATAGCACCATACTTCCCTAAAGCCTAAACCATAAACCCTAAACCCAGTATCCACCTTAGCATTTAGGCCCCTACAGTATGTTCCCTGCGAAGCGTCCGAAGAGCGTCCAGGTGATAGCTCAGGTGGCAGCTGGGATTGGATCTGGAGATGGGCTTGGTACGGTACGGGTTTGGGTTTGGGTTTAGGGTCTAGGATTTAGGGCTTAGAGTTAAGGGCTTAGGGTTTAGGGTTTAGAGTTTAGGGCGTAGAGTTTAGGGTTTAGGAGGTTTAGGGTTAGCATCGGAGTCGAAATCCAAAAAAGGAAGAGCTTGCGAGCCGTAGCTCATGTAGACCAGGTCTAATTTGGGACCGCCAAAAGGTACTCCTAATAATTGGGCTTTTTGGCTTAAGGTGCTGAGTCAGTTGGAGCTTCATGGTGGACGTAGGGAAGAGAGGGGCTTAGATGTGGGGTTTCATCTCCTAGGCCTGGTTTAGGGTTTAGGGTTTAGGGTTTAGGGTCATGGAGGAAGGTTGGAACTCTTTGGATTTGACTAGGGGCAATCACGCCGGGGTTTTCCCTTTACCCTAAACCCAAACCCTAACTAGTAGTTTCCGTTTTCTTTTCCACTATCCCTATATAACCCCAATATCCCCCTTTGACTCCAATGAACCCTATAGTTCACAAGTTCAACCAGCACCATCATTGCGATGACTCCGCGGCTGCTGCCGTTGTCGTTGTGATGGTGGTTTCTGAGGCTCTTCTTCCCCTGCCTCACGTGTGAATTTGTTGTGAAATCCCCAGGCCCTCTATCAACCTATTAATGAAACCCTGCCCGCAACTCCTCCAAAAGTAAACATTTCACCTTTTCCTATGGAGGTCTTATATTCGGAATGCACAGTCCAGGTCAGGAAATCTTAGAGATTTGGCTACCGGATCCGTTCCAGTTCCGTGTTGTGCGCAACAGCCGCCTCATTGATTGCCGGGTGCGGTTAGACCAATCGTCTAACCTTCACAGTGCACCCATGAGCTGCGCCAGTAGACTGGGTTGCTGTTAAGGAACTTAAGTTCAGTTACCGAAATATGGGTCTTATGTCGGAAATGGCTACACTTCCTTATTCGAGTAATTTGACTTAAGTTCCTTAACAGCAGCCCAGTAGAGGTGTCCTGCCTGCCGGAGACTTGCATAAGCAAGCGCATTAATCGTACTGTAGCAGTATTGTGGTCTTAGCCGGAAGCATTGGCTGCCAGGTGAGCAACTTTTTCAAGAACAGCAAATGTGGGGTACCGATGAGCCGTTTCTAAGTTGCTTTCTGCATGCTTTCACCCCATTCACTTAAATCCGGTGATCCCGATGAGACCCCAGATTAGGGTATGAGCGCATCTCCGGCCCTGACCCAAGAACTTAGCCCTCTCAGCGCTTACGTGAACCCGTACACCAGAATCTAGGGTGTTGCAGGGTTTGGGTGTCCAAGCCCAACAGAATTTATTTGCAGCCAGGAAGCTACAGTGGCGTCCACCAGCCTATGCATTCGACAATAGCGGTTTTTTTTCTCAGAAATGTTTAGTGGTAGGTGGGGGTCGTCAACTCAACGTAACAATATTCCCCAAAATCTTCTTGAACACCCTGATATGCCCCTAGACCTTCAAAAGTAGGGCCTTAAACGATCAGATGACTATGGTACAGGCTCCCAATGTGGAGGTTGAGGTCACCAAAATCCTCTCAGGCCCAACCCCTAGAAAACGTCCCCTTGGTATTATGTTGGGATTTCACAACAGGATGGAAGTCTTGTCATTAGGGGCGATCGTTGTGTAGCCCTCGTAGAATACTCGCAGTTTCCATGTTATTTGCTTCATAGGCACTCGAAGCTCTGCCCAGGAAAGGTTTAGGGTTGAGGGTTAAGGAGCTAAGGGCTTAAGAGATGTAGATATCGTGTCATGGGTGATATCTACGCCCGGAAGTACCTACTCGGGAGTTGAATATCTACCAGTCGTCATACCTACCGTGGGCTGATTTGAGCCTTAAGGCAAACCCTGAGCCCTAGTAACCCCTGCTCCCTGCAAGCCCTGAACCCCACACCCTGGCCCTGTAGTCCCCCTTAAGTAGATAGAATATGGGGTATATGGGGATGTTATCATAATATACCCAAAGCCATATTCTATCTACTTAAGGGGGACTGTAAACCCTAAACTCTCCCCATCCTT
>CAJNIZ010002787.1:0-22415 GCA_905231905.1 Symbiodinium pilosum | reverse complement strand
CCCTATACTAAGGACTATAATATTTTGGAGTTTCCCCAAATTTTTGAAAACTGCCAAATCCCGCCTTAAACCGGACTCCCTAACCTTGGGTTCAACCTCCTCATCGCCAGGGGCTACTTACTACTCAGCTTTGGGCAACGGGGTTGCAGGTAGGTCAAACCCTAAATTCGAGAAAACTCTAAATCGCTGATACCTGGATCCCCACTCCCCAACCCAACTCCCCAAAAATTCTAGATTCCTAGGCCAAAATTCTTAAACCCCTAAGCCCAAAACCCCAAATGCAAATTCCTAAACCCCATAGTCCCCCATAAGTAGATAGAACATGGCTTTGGGTATGTTATAATACGAGCTCCATATACCCCATATTCTATCTACTTAAGGGGGACTATACATCCCCACCAGCATGTCCGGCCTTGCGGACTCCGAATCTCCCCTCGCCTGGATTTGGGGATTTTGGGATGCTTGAGGATAGGGTTTTAGTGTTTAGGGCTTAAGGTTTAAGGTTTCGGGTTGGGGGGCCGTACAGTTGTTGTTGGGTTCAGTAATTAGGGTTTTGGGTGTCACGGTTTCAGGATTGATGGTTGGGGGATTTAAATGTATAGGGTTTACGTAGGGGAGGCCTGAACCTTTTTTGGGCTCGTCCTTCTATTTCCTGATCCCTCCAGATGGGTACCCCATATATACACCCACCAATGTCACTCAGCTCTTTGATCTACGTACATACATAGTTACATATATGTATATAGACGTATACGTAGATGTATATGTATATGTATATATGCAGATGTATATATGTATATGCATATGCAATTTTGTCGGTGCCCAGCGTGGGTGGCAGCTGAATTTCAATTCCGACTTCACTTTTTCTAGGCTTGCAAAAACACAGCTGTAGCAAAATACGATAAGTCTTCCTTCTGGCACAGCTGGCACATCCAATGCTCGCAGTCACCCATACGCCAAGGTGGAGATGTTGGCTCCTGCGTTCTGTATCCGTGCCTTGTTAAGAAAGGGGGAATCGATGCCAACAGTAGTCACTAATGTAGACCCATGATTAAGAAACCCCCTCCTCTTAAAGGCCGTAATATTCAGATCCCTATTGTGATCCCTATTGAGGGGAGGGGGGTTTATAAATCAGGGGTCTACATTATGTAATACCCATAATCATCCACACCTAACTAGCATCCCTATCCTCCACCTTCCTAACATCCACGACAAAGATCCGCATTGTTGCATAAGTCTACAACCACAATGAACCCCTATATAACCCCAATACATACCCTAATATAATGTGGTAGCTTCCATTTTCTTTTCCATTATCCCCACATAAACCTAATATAACCCCAATGGCCAGCCAACAATACGTGCTACAGTTTTGGTCCTGTCGGGGAAGAATTTATTGTCAAAAATTTGAAGACGGGGATTAGCAAGGAAGAGCGCCAAGGATGCTTGCTGAGCCGGATCTCATGCAGGTCATGGAAGCCTGAATGAAAAATTTTGCCAACTGTTCCATTGTGGGTCTATCATGAGACTTCATGTTGAATTCTAAAGCAGTTACATCTTAAAGTAAGTACTTCTTGCAATTTGGCAATCGGCCCAAGGTTTGGATCATTTCTCTCGTCAAGTTGCAGAACACCTGGGAGTTTCTCAACATTGGGGGTACTTTTGTTGGGGGGGTCCCCTATAAATAAGGTTTGTAGTATTTATCGGGGTCTGTAGAGGGATCCCCATGGTTTAGAAGTGAGCCACCTACAGTAATTGAGCCCAATCCTGGAACCATCTGTAGCATCTGGCTAAACAAAGCTATGCACACTGATGGACTGTAAGGGCGCCTGGCCAATCTAAGTTTATGGCGGTTGTCCCGCTGAACTCTCTAAACCCTAAACCCTGTTGTGGATGGCCCTGAAACCGAAAGTAGCCTCGAGACCTTACGCCTGGAATCCTAGACCCGCAAGCCCTAAAGGGTCCCCTAAGCCCTAATCCTCCAGGCCCCAGGCGTCTCTGATAGAGGCGATGACGCCGGCACAGGCTGCGCAACTGCCAGTGCTCCACCTTCTCTAGGTAGGGCTTGGTGCTTAGGTAACATAATATTTTGTACAGTATGCAATATTTGATCGTATATGATTGGGTTTAGGTTATATGCATTAATTGTGTTGTGCCATGGCTTGTGTACGGCTTCCGTGCGCACCGGAGGGCTTAGGGCTTAAGGCAGTTTATGGCTGCCATGCGCAACCAGCTGCCTTGGCTACTCTGCAAAGCTTCGTGGTTGCAAAAATATCTAGCCCCAAACCAGCGTTTCTGTCTTGCTGACTGGCGGCACTCTACATAGCAGGTTAAGAGCGTCAAGGTTATTTCAAGTGCAAGCTCCGACCAGTATCTTTGGGCTTCCTCTGGGTAGCGGGGAAGTCACGACTGGAAGAAAACATGAAAACATATGGATTCAGGGTGCAGGGTTTGAGGGACTACTATCAGGGTCCATTCCTTGATTCCTTGCTGCCCAGAGGTAGTTGTGGCTATGGGCTTCGCAAGTAAAAGGCCGAACCTGAAAAAGGGCTGCTTGCAGACGACTGCCCTTCAAAGATTGACCTCTACGATCTTCGTGCTTCTGTAGGGGCAGAATGCAACACACCCTAGAGCCCTGAACACTCAATCTGACTCAATCCTAAGCCGTGAACCTTAAATCCTGTGACCCTGATCCTCAAACACTAACCTTTAAACCCCGATCCCTAAACCCTAACCCCTTAATCCCTTCAACCCTACCTACACCCTTGGCGGCCGGAAACGTGCCTGGGCCGGTGCCCACGGAGCAGCTAGCTGCTGTTGAGCTCGTATTTCGGGAGAGCCTTGCCCAGTGGGTTTAGGCTTTAGGGCTCGGGAGGGCCTTGCCCAGTGTTGTAGGAAGCCTTAGTCCAGGATATAAGGATCCCAGGGTTAAGGTCGCATTCCAGGAGCCCATAGTTTCAAACTTAGAGTTAGGGTACAGGTATAGGGATTAGCCTTTTACGTCAGGGGCTAGGGTTTGGGGACCCAGGGTTTAGGCTTTTAGGGGGTAAGGTCTTTCGAGGGGGCGCAAGAATTACGAGACATATTCGTGGATAGCTACAAGCATAAAAATGAAGAAATCACCATTATGACCATCTTCGGATGTTTTCAAGCAAGCTTGCAAATGTGCCCGTCAGCCTTTTCTTGCTTGGTTTACGCTTCAACAAGCGAAGGCTCTCAACGGACAGCCAACAAATGGAATCTAAGCAGGGATGATGTACTGGGATGATGTATGGTTGATAAACTATACTCCGTATGCATCTTAAGTGCTACAATTCCTGTATATCCCATGAGAAGGAACTATTCAAGGCTTCTTGTACTTAAAATGGTCCCTGCGATTGAAAGCCTGGTGCTCGGGACGTAGGGAATAAGAGGCATTTGCTCCAAAAAGGTCCGTGTCGGTGTCGTATGACGCTTCTGGGACTCGCTGTCCTGTATCTAGGGTTGCCCACGGTTCACCTTTTCGTGTATATCTTGTCTCATATTACCTTAGACGGCTAAAAGTTCTCCACTGGACACAAGGGACAGGGGTGGGATTAACAAAAAACCTCTCATAGTAACTTACTGGTGGTTAGTAGGGAATAAGGGAATATTATCCCTATATGACCCCTATAGAATATATTGCCCTGTTCCCTACGAATTCCCAGTAAGGTAAGGGGGCGGGGATGATTGCTGGGCTTTTGGCTTTCGGGCTCTGCAACTAAACCCTAAACCGGTTACCAGGTGGCGGTTCAAGCTTGACATCAGCATGACCCCCACAGAATGCTAGATAGGGAACCCCTATGAGCATAATGCTAAGGCAGGGCACCGTTTATTGCTTAACCCCTGACTTGAACCCCAAAACCCTAAAGCTTGAACCCTAAAGCTTGAACCCTAAAGCCTACACCCTAAATCCCAAACCCTAAACCCTGTCAGGAGCTGGGTTTGGGATCAGATCTGCAGCCCCAAACCATCTTTCCATGACGACCTCAGTGATGCTACAAACCTGGGAGAGGGGTCCTACCCGCTTTAGGGTTACGGTTTAGGGTTTAGGATTTAAATTTTAGGATTTAGGGTTTAAGGTCTAGGGTTTAGGACTTAGGGTTTAGGATTTAGGGTTCAGACCCCTAAACCCAGAATCCAAATCATAAAAGTTGACCTCCGGGACTCTAGGAACTTTTGAATGAATAGAAGGAAGCATGTCCGGGGCCGCAACATTACCCTAAACCCTAAACCCAAAACTCGGGGGGCACAGGCCCAGCTGCAGCTAAGCCCCCCGCAGAGCATCGTCACTCCCGTTCGAATTGCCTGTCAGGGTTTAGGGTTAGGATTCAGGGCCTTTGGCCGCTTCACGAAAAGCAAGCGCTGAGGGAAGACGAGGCAAAGGCTATAAATCAACGTGTTCTGCGCACCGAAATCTAGGCTGTTAAGTCCAGTTTATGTGTGGGTTATAGGGGTGATTATCCCTCTGACCCTCCAAGTAAAGGGCTGCGAATCGTTGATTGGTGTTCCTGGAGCTTTGTATCTAGAGGGGCTATATCCCCCTAAACCCTAGACGTTGTTTTTGGTGGTTGAACCCAGTAAGATTATGTCCCGTACATAAGATACTATACCCCAAAAGGAGCTTACAATCTTACTCTATAATGGGTACCATAGTATCCCCATTAAAAATGCTACTCATATGAGCTACAGCTATAGTCTAAACTCCTAGTATCCCCCTTAATAACCCCTATAGGAGTCCCCCTTTAAGGTATTTAGATTGTGGTTCATATATCTTATATATATATATAAAGGGCTCTAGAGATTCATAGATCATTACAAGACCTGCAGCCTATTTAGATTAAAGAACTTCCCCAACGGAAACGAGTCTCATGACTCATGGTGTCTTCGTTACGTCCTAAACCCCTAATCCCTAAACCCTAAACCCTAACTTATGTGGTTGGCAAACCGGAACCACAAGAGCCCAGGGTCCGAAACCACTGAAGTAGACATTTCAGTGACAATTCCTCTCATGGTGCGTGCAAATCCTTGGAGGCCTAAACCCTCAACGCTGAACCATTTAACGTGCAAGAACAAAGGTCCACCGATCAGGGCCCTACATGCATAAACCACGAAAAGTCTGTCTAAAATCTCTATATCATGTGTTGTTCATGCCCCCAGAAAACCCTTCGATGGCGACTACGTCCGTTCGACACCCTCTAAACCTAAAACCGTATATAGAAACCTACACCTAAACCGTAAACCCTAAAACCCCTGACCTCTTTCCGAGACCTGCCCTGAAGCCACCTGGGTTTATCAGTTTAGGGTTTAGCCTTTAATTCCCCATGTAGCAGCCCTGTTCCTCAATCCGCAACAGTTTACATGTTCTTTTCCATTCGCTCCTTGCCTACTAGCAACCAGCAAGATAACCCTAACCAGGACAAGTTTGCGGCAGTTTAAGGTTCAGGGGCAGCCCATTTTAAGTTATGCCCCATTGCAGTAAGAGTTATCACGACAGGTATTAGGAGCTATAGTAGCCCCTAATAAGACCTCTCTAAGGGCAATCTACTGTAACGACGAATGACCCGAAGGAAATCCCTGTAAACCTCCAGTTTCCACTTCCTTTCCAACTTGCTTTACAATCTGATTCTCCATTCCCCACTTACAGCCAGTAATTAAGTTAACTCTTTACAGACCCGAACCGTGGACGCTAAGCCCTTGAATCCTGAAGCCCCTTCAGTCTCTCCACCATCCACCCAAACATAAATCCACCATACGATACTCCTTGTTAGGAGGAGCCCCGTAAAAGGGGACCCTAATTTTGGGGAACCTCTAGACCCTAAACCCTAGATCTGCCTATATACCCCTGTGTAACCCTAAACCTTAAACCCAATACCCTAAACCTTAAACCTTAAACTCTAAATTCTAAACCCTGAACCCTTACTTTGGAGAAACCCAAGGCCACTAGGAAACAGCTTCAATGGCTTCAAACTCTGAGTCAGTCGGCAGGCACGAGCCACTAGGAAGATCGGGGCCTGTTTTGCTTCGCGGCGGCGTGGAAGCAAGGTCTCCTACACACGCTTTACTTGCGGTTTAGGGTTCAGGGTTTAGGCTGGTTGCTGGGTCTAGGGCTTAGGGTTTCGGGTCTAGGCTGGGTGTTGCTGATGAATGCAGGAGGGGAAAAGAAAATGACAACTACTAAACTGGTTGGGGTTTAAGGTGTAGGTCGGGGCTCGAATTCGGGCGCTTCTTCATCGGTAGCAGCGCGGACATTACCCTTCCTGGAGCACGGCGATCTGTTGGAGTTCTCGCTTGCATAGCAGGGCGGTTTAGGGTTTAGGATGGCTGATCAGAGGGTACCAGAGCTCAAAAAACCGCTCCAACGGTTTTGACACATGCAGTCGAGGGTCAGGGAGACTTAGGAAGTAGGTTGATAACCCTATAACCCATATAGTAACCCTAGTTATCCCCATTATTAACCTACTTGCTAAGTCCCCCTGACCCTGAGCCCTAAGCCCTATAGGGTTTAGGCTAGCTCACTGGTTGTAAGTAAAGGATGGAGGAACGCTAGTAAACCATATAGAGGAAGCCATGATGTCGTAGCTTCTATTTTCTTTCATCCCTTCATTGTTTGCTCGTATTCAGTAGGGGGAACGTGCATGAGATGTGACCGCGACATGGGAGAGCAGAATCACCTAACAAATGGTTCCGGGTTAGGGCTTGAGGTTTAAAACCCAAGTACTCGCCCCCCCTTTTCATCCCCCCAGCCTCTCACATTACTGCATGCCCGCAGTTTTTAAGGTCCGTCTTTTGGAAATATTTGGTACTAAGGCAGGGAGTATGCTTAGAATCAAGGAGAAGGGATTACAAGGAAATTGGATTCATGAACGTGGGCTAGCAGCTTTCCAGGTATGCCCACTAAACCCTTGCATAGATTGTGGTGAATTCTGGGACATAGCATAAGGTCCATATTCCTGAGCCCAAAACCACTGAACCATGAACTCCTGGCTCCCCAATGCTCGATTCTTTAAGCCCCGTAGCCATGAATTCTGAACCCCCGCCTCCTTGCATCTTGAATGCTACATGACTGCTCGCAATGACATGGACGTCCCGTGCACAGCCCAGAAACACAGCCCTCATCCCACTAGAAGAGCCCATCTCAACTTTACTAGAAGGACTCAAAGAAGATGCAACTTTGCAATGCCTCTCTTTGATGC
Source organism: Symbiodinium pilosum (assembly GCA_905231905.1). NCBI lineage: Eukaryota > Dinophyceae > Suessiales > Symbiodiniaceae > Symbiodinium > Symbiodinium pilosum. The sequence continues at coordinate 15,201 of CAJNIZ010002787.1, read as the reverse complement.
AAGAATATTCAGTCATGTACATCCTCTAGAACCCATAAGTACTATAAAGACATTGTTGCCTGAATCTCTAAAGCCAAGCTCTGAACCCTAAATCTCTGAAGGTCAATAGGATGCGGTTTCCCCAGCCTTTCTTGTCCACTTTGGAACAAGTGAGATCGCCTCGGGACGGTGGATATTAAAATTCCTGCATGACTCCAAGTACATTATACCTTGGGAATTGTGGTATTGTCGTATAATTTACTATAAAATACTATAGTATATATTATAACATTCTACAATATATTATATACTATAATATACTATAACAATTCTATTGTATACCAGGGTCATGCAGGATTTTTTAGTATCAACAGGAGGACTCCACTGGGCTTAGATCCCTGTAAGGATGAGATTTGTTTTTCTCGTTTTCGGTGGTTTTTGGAGATTATATGAACTATAGTCTGAGCTCCTTAGAGATTATATAGGGAACTACTATAGGGGATGTTAAAGGGGATGCTAGGAGCTTAGACAATGGCTCATATGGGGTTGTAGAAACACTATACGGGGATTTTACAGCAAGAATGGAGAATCAACAGGAAAAGAGAATGGGCAATGAAATGGACACTTAGGTCCCTTCAAAGGAGTTATAGGGATGTATGGGGTTTAGAGGGTCATGGGAATGATGGTGAATCAGATGGAAGACAAACCGGGACTACAGGGACTTATAGGATCAGGGGATGTCGGCAACCCCATATAATCCCTAAGCCCTAAACCTTAAATAGCCCTCTTTGAGCTGTACGACAGTCCAAGGGTCCTTGTTTTGGGGATCGGAGCCTACCAAAATTGCCTTATCCCCCATTGCATGAACCATCTTCCAAACTTCAAACTTATTCTGGGTGTCAGCACAGGATGATAGATTCGAAAAGAATCTGACAACCACCATGTTCTTGGCGGTGAATAGAAGGGCTACTGTGGGGATCCATTTCTCCATTCCTAATTAGGAACAAATAAAACTATAGTAAGCGAAAAATCCGAATACTAAACATGCGCAGAGGGGTTCCGGAAATTCTGGCTCCCGGGCTCAGAAAGGGGTCCCCATAACAAACATGAGAAAACCCTTGGCCCTAATGTTGGACCCCCTTTGGTGTACAGGCCCCCCTATAATGTGTTTTGGGGCCCGCTTATTCAGGACAAGGGCAACGATTGCGAGGTCCCCTAGAATGTGTTTTGATGTTGGGGCTCCAAAAATATAGGAAATATTCTCAACTCTCCCTTTAAATAAACCACAGAGACCTCAGAACCGTGGGAGGCTGAGGGCCTTTATTGAGGGACTGGAAATTTCTTTTTTTCTGAGGGCCCTATTGTTATGGAGGGACCCCCAATATCAAAGAGGGCCCAGCATTGAACGCTAAACCCTTAACCCTAGCCCCTAAACCCTGCATTCGCTCCCACTTCACCCTGCTTAAGCACCAATCCGAAGCCTGAGGCTAACCCAGACCCCTGATTTACAAACCCCCTCCCCTTAATAGGGATTATAAAATAGGGATCCTAATAATATCTATTAATCATGGGTCTACATTATACCTCTAAACCCTAAACCCTAAATAGTCGTTTCCATTTTCTTTTCTATTATACCTATATAACCACAATATATACCCTTGATGAAATCATGGGTCTACATTACCCACCCTAAACCCTAAACCCTAAACCTATAATCCCTATATAATTTAATGAAATCATGGGTCTACATTACCTCTAAGCCCTGCCTCCACGGAGTGATGCCGCCGCGGGCTTACTGCCGTTCTCCTGCTTCCGTTCGCAGGTTGGTGTGTTTAGGGTTTAGGGTTTAGGGTTTGGGTTTAGGGTTTAGGGTTTAGGTTCTCAGGGTTCAGACTTCCGTGGGCTGCGCCGACCCTGGAGCGAGTCTCAGGCTCCTGTTTCTTACCTGGTGAATGCACAGGCCACCTGAGTAGCGTTTTCACGTGGTTGAACCTAGTAAGATTACAAATTATACTTAAAATACGACACCGAAAAGGAGTATATAATCTTACTCTATATTGGGTACCATGCATGGAGGGTCAAGGGGACTCAGAAAGGTTAAGAACCTCTATAACCCATATAGTAACCCTACTTGTTTCCGTTATCAACCTACTTACTAAGTCCTTCTGACCCTCCAAGTAGTATCCCCGGTTACAATGCTACTCACCTCCTGTAGCTTTTCTTTTTGGAGTGCCAGTTCTGGACATCTGCGGTGCCCACACCGGTAGAGACAGAAAGGGAGAAATCAGTTTCAACGGAATTGCTCGGATGATTACTGGGATAATACGGGGTTCTTGGGTATGGTTTAGATTGTCGGGGGGAAAGCGCAAGCACATTCCTCACCGTGTAGCTTTCAAGAACACCCCTAAACCCCCTGAACCCCCCCTAGACACTCTAAACCCCTTAATCCTGAACCCCTAAACCCTAAACCCTCTAAACCCTTAAACCTTTAAACCCTAAACCCCTGTAACACCCCCCCCCCTAAACCCTAAACCCTAAACCCCCCAAACGGTATGCGCCTTCCAGGCGGTCCGAGGCGTGCCATTCTTTGGCCGAGGCTGTTGAGCTCTTTGTGTGCCCCCAGCCTCCAACAGAAGCGGTTGGATTTCGGGTTTAGGGTTTAGGGTTTAGTGTTTAGGATTTAGGGTTTAGGGTTTAGGGTTTAGGGTTGGGATAATGGAAAAGAAAATGGAAGCTACCATAGGGGTAATATTGGGGTTATATTAGGGGATATTGCATTTCGGGTTTAGGACTTAGTTTAAGGTTTAGGGTTTAGGATTTAGGGTTTGAGGTTTAGGGGTTTAGGGATTTGGATTTGGGGAAACCTTCCTTTAAAAGGGTTTATAGAAGGGCATTTGAGGGTATATAGGGCTTTCCAAAATTGAGGAATAGATCAGGGAACTGGAAAACAAAATGGAGGCTGCTATGTAGGGTTTAGGGTTTACTGATATTATCCCATATTGGAGAAGCAAGGGGAAAAGACAGTGGAGAATTCAATGAAAACCGGATTAAAATCCAGGGGCATCATCAGTGCGAATCCCAACCCTGCGGCCTTCAAACCCAACTTTGAAACATCCACACCCACAGGGTTTAGGGTTTAGGGTTTCCCTGAACCCCAAAACCCTACCAAATCGGTAACACAACCTGTTCCCTAAACTCCTAAATTGTGTAAACCCTAGCCCCTGAATCTGATGAACCTGAAGCCTCGTACAATTGAGGGATTTAAGGCTTAGGGTACACCCCACACTCTGTTTCCTAAGCATTGTGCACACCCTAAACCCTACTCCCTAAGTAATCCAAAACAGAAACCCCCTTAACCCAAATCCCTAAACCTCCTGTGACTCCTTGCGGGCCCTAGTAGCCCCCAATCCCTAAACCCTAATCCCCGAACATGACTAGACCCTTTCTCAAAGGCCGTTTTCCCTAAACCCTAAACCCTAAATCTCCCTAAGCCTGTAGATCCAAAGGTTACAAAAAACAAACGGGGCCTGGCTTGGTCGACTGGACGAGGAGGGAACGTGACCTGCGGTAGGATTGAAGGTGCGGGGCGGGGTGTTAGATGTAGGGTTTGGGTTGAGGGTTTAGGGTTCAGGGTTCAGGGTTTAGGGTAACCCCAAAGCCTCCCTAAACCCTAAACCCTGAACTCTCCCTAGGTCCTAAACCCTAAGTTTGAGGGCTTTGGGCTTAGGAGTCTAGTTGGCGCTATATGTGCCACTAGATCCGAACTCGTATATGCCCCATTCTAGGCGAAACAACACCGTACTAACCCAATGAGCTCAAAAATAGGGTTTGGTCATCAGCCGTGGCTTTATGAGGTACTTGGAGGGTCAGGGGGACTTAGTAAGTAGGTTAATAACCCCCATAACCCATGTGGTAACCATGGTTATCCCCATATCTAACCTACTTCCTAAATTTGCCTGGCCCTCAAGGTACGGTCTTCGTTCAGGTTAGGAATGCTATCCGAATCGCCCTCAGAAGCATCCGAAGTGGAGGGCCATAAACACCTCAAATCATCCACGACACGATTTAAACATGGAAACCCACATTGGCCCTTCTTAGAAGGACAGCGGTCTTTGGGGGCCCCCCTCCGGGTTTCCATGTTAGTACGAAGAAAGGCCACCCTGCAACCCTGCAGCCCCAGCCACGAATTCTCAACTCCAAAGCCATAGAGTTTAGGGTTTAGGGTTTAGGGTTAGGGAGCAAGGCTTAACCCTGAACGCAAAACCCTGAAACCGAAACCCTAAACCCTAATCCTCCCTCCGGGACGCCAGCCTGAGTTGGACCTCAGCAAGCGCAGCAGCATGGCTTTCGGACGTTAGTTAGGATTTCGGGTTGATGGTTCAAGGTTTATGATTTAGAGATCAGGGTTCAGGGTTTAGGGTTAGGGTTCAGGTTTTAGGGCTTGCGGTTATGAAGATGGTGATGTTTTCTTCAAAAAATTAGGGGTCCCTGTTTGGGGGTACCTATACAAGGGTTAGGGGTTACGGATACTATCCTAGCAATAGAAACTCGCGTGGAAAAGAACATGGAGAATCCAATGGAAACTGGAATTGTATAGTGCTGTTAAAGACTAGGGCTTACAAAAATCAACGGTACCACGTTGGGGGTTACCTATAGTAAAGATTCCAAATTATCTGGTCCATATTGGGGGTCCTCGATTTCTGGAAGCTACCATATGCGCGGGTACGAAGGTTCTGGGGTTGGGGAGCAGGGTTTAGGGTGTAGGATTTCTTCGGTGATTAGGGTTTTTCGTTTATGTGGCCAAATCTATCGTCCCTTGTTGGGTCTCTGGTATTATACGGCTCTGAGTACTCAGGGTATCCAAGAAGGGACTAGGGTTTTGACAGCCTCCCATATACGATTTAAGCTGTCTGAGGTACAATCTGGGGGTTAGGAAATAAGGTTTGGGGACTTTGGGTCTAGCAATTGGGTTTTGGGTGTGGGGAAAAAACACTAGCTAAAGGCTCTGCACCATAGAAGCCCACTGGTCCTTACTTCCAGAACCATCCAGGAAGACCATGCTGAATTCAAGACCCTAAACCTAAACCCTAAAGCCCAAATCCTAAGCCCTAAACTCTAAACCCTGAATCCTTACACCCTTAACCCTAAACCCTGAATCCTCAAAACCCAACTAAACCCTAAACCCCAAACCCAAAATCCGACTTTGCCATGAACTTGCAAATTCACCCTGCTCTGACCCCCACGAGTAACACGCGCAGATGCAACCTCGCTCTGAGTTCTCCATTCAGAAGACGGCTTGGGGTTTCCCAAAATTCGGGGTAACTTTCAAAGGGGGATGTAGGGGTTTATATAGGGATATATAGGGTTTAGGAATTTCGAGATTAGGGGATACTTTTTAGGTGTCCCTATATTAAAAAGTAGAATACTTAGGAATCTAGATCGGGCCTCCCTATTTAGGTGAACCCTGCCCCAGCGATTGCCGGGCAATAGGTTGAAACCTAAACAATTTGCAGCGCTTCTCTGGGATCAGTATCTCCTCAACACGTTAGGGGTTTAAGGATTCAGGGGTTTAGGGATTTCGCGTTTAGTACTTAACATGCAGCAAGAATCTCAACATAAACCCCCCCTGTATGCGCCAATGACTCACAGGTCACCCCAAAGATGAGCGGCAGTTTGCCTCGTCAATCCCTAGTGGCCCTACTACACCTCAAGGCAATCCTAGTAAGCTAGCCAAATAATCCTGTCTCCTACTGGAGTAAAGGTTTTACTTCTCACGCTTGCAGGGTTAACACCTCGAAAACAGATCAATGTGAGAATACTGCAAGAGAGCATGGGCCCCAAACCCGTTAACTTCCTCATCTGGGGGTGTTTCCCCAAATTAGGGGTACCTTTCAGGGGGGATATAGGGGCACCTAGGGGTTTTACAGGGTTTAGGGTGTCCCCAAAATTAGAAAGCTTCACCCCCAGCTTGCGGTTCCTGAGTTGATGGCGCTGTCTTCTCCGCGGCTGCGGAACCTGCAGACAAAGGTTTAGGCTTTAGGGTTTAGGGTTCAGGGTTTGGGGCTTAGGGTTTAGGGTTTAGGGTTTTGTTTGGCTTTGGGTTTAGGGTTTAGGGTTTTAGCTTCAAGCAAAAGGCTTAGGGTTTTGGCTCTGGGTTTAGGGTTTAGGGTTTTAGCTTCAAGCAAAAGGCTTACAACATAGAGTAAAGCTCAACGATAGGCTGGTACATAGAAATTAGTTAGACGTTTTATGCTTCGTTTCCCTTTTCCTGGTATGGGGCTTAAGGTAGGAAGATGCAGATGTTTCAACTTCCTGGCTTCCACTGTACTAGGTGAACCACTCTAAGGAACTTACCATCATCGAGGTCAACAGCATCATCACCGTCACCCACACCATCATCCTCATAACAGTCAAGTTGCAGAAGCGGAGTAGCAGTAGTTGTAGTACTAGCAGCAGCAGCAGTAGTAGCAGCAGCAGTAGTAGTGGAAGCGAAGTGGCAGTAAAGTATAGAGGCCGAAGGCGTAATAAAAGAGTGCTGTCTCAGAATGATGACAAGAATAATATTAAAAGCAACACTACGGTAGTAACTATATGGTTTCGGGGAGAGAGAGTGGGAACAGCGTTCACAGCCAGAAAGGCACGGACGGACCACTCCACCCCACCCGCCTGCAACTCCAGATTCCAAACCCTGATCCCTGGACATCTAAACTGCCAACCTACATTCAAGACTCAACCCTCAAACTCTGATCTCTGAACGCCTTAAACCCCAAAAGTCTTCAATTCTACAAAACCCTGACATCAACCGGCCCAGGCGGCAATCCAACCCCCCAAGGAAAATACAAATAGTACTAATAATAGCAATATTGGTAAGAATACAAATAGTAAGAGTAGCAACAATATTGGTTATAAGACTAAAAAGAAAATAGTAATAGAAATAAGGATAGTAGGGAGAGCAAGAATGGTCGTAGTAATACTAACACTTAGTAATAATGAGAAGAGTAAGAACGGTAATAACAGTAATAGTACTAATAACGATAGGAAGAATTGTAGTATTGATAGTAATAGGAGGAATACTAGTAAAATGAAAAAAAGAAAGTAATAACAACAATGGCAAAAATCGTAATCATAGTCATAATAAAACAAAGAGTAGTACGAATAGTAAGGATAGTCAGAGTGGTAGGCATGGCAAGCCCTACTTTGACAGCCCGGACCTCGCCGGTCCCCTTGTAGCCGCCTTCCCTGGCCGGGGCTGGCTCCTGCAACACACAGTAGTGAGGGCTTAGGGTTTAGGTGTTTAGGGTTTGGGGGTTTAGGGGTTTAGGGTTTAGGTGTTTAGGGTTTGGGGGTTTCAGGGTTTAGGGGTTTAGGGTTTATAGGTGTTTAGGGTTTAGGGGTCTAGGGCCGAGTTCAGGGTTCAGGGTTTAGGGTTCAGGGTGGAAAGAAAATGGAATGGCCTACAAGGCTTCTGGGTTTGGGCTCTAAGGCTGGGCTGTTGTTCACTCTAAATCAAGGTACCATAGGAAGTCCTATCATAGGTGATATATGTATATTGTGCTAACTTGAGTATGTATGTTGTGCTAACTTGAATTCAACTATGACCCGGTTTATAGGGCCATCTTCCATGTCATTTTTACCACGCCGCTACTAGCAAGCGCCCAACCTGCGACTTGCGTCCTCGTTGTCGAGCTGCGGGGTAGTCAGCAATTTCCAGCATGATCGCTAAACCTTAAACCATGTCTTCAGCCTCTTCCTGGGATGCTGAGGTCCGCAGCCCCGCGAGGCGCTGGCAAGCGCCCCAAAAGGAGTCACTCTTCCCTCCGTATCATGGTTCTCAAAATCTTGAGCTTCTACTTGGAGTGTCCGGGGGACCTAGTAAGTAGGTTAATAACCCCCATAACTCATGCAGTAACCACACTTATCCGCATTACCAAACTATCTACTAAGTCCCCGTGACCCTCCAAGTAGCAGCGCGTGTACGCCTCTCATCCGCAACTCCACGCAGACTCGCTTCGACTGAGGGAGGCTTACCCTGAACTGCCCTAAGCCCCAAACCCCTTACAAGGGATGCAGACGAGAGATGGTCCTGAATATGGGGATATCAGATCTTGCGGTTCCTTTTTGGGGGTTGAAGGTTTAGTTCGCGTGGCCGTTAACGAGGATGTCCCTTTCATTTAGGGTGCGAGGTTTGAGGGCTTGCTAGTGCTTATCTTATCGGGAAGTTGCGAATAAATATAGGTATCATCATGGGCCAAATTATGCGGCTTATACAGATCCACTCCCCAACCATGGGTATCCAAGGGACTGTGGGGCATGATGCTAGCCTAGGTTCGGGGGCCCCATGAAAAGATCTTTCTGGCTTTATAGGCCATACATAGGGATTAAGGGTGATAACAATTCAAGACATGTTCAAATCGACCCGTTTAAGGGTTTACAAGAGCAGTCTGGGGGTCGAGGCAAGACATGCAGGGCTTCTGAAAAGCTTTAGGGTTTAGGGTTTACGGTTTAGGCTGTATTAGGGTTTAGGGTTAACAAGGGCCCACTATTGGACGGGAGCTTCTTGCGGAGGAGGTATGTGCTGAACATAGGAGTCATAGTCTAAACTCCTAGTATCCCCCCTATAAGAGTCCCTACCATATAATCCCCTATATTACCCCCCCTTCAAGGAGTTTAGACTATAGTATATTTAGGGTTATGGGTAATTCTATAGTTGGTAGATGAAGCTTATTTGAGGTCTCCCATCGGAAGGCTCCGTTACTATCGTTGCATTCAGTTTACTATTTCTGGGATATGGGATTTAACTTCCTGGAAAAACGGCCTCCCCCAGGCTTCGGTACACAAGGCTTCTAAACCCTAGACCCTGAACCCTCTGAGGCTATTTGCACACAAACTACGTAGATCCTCTGAGTTGTTCCCAGGAAAGCCTCAGCCCTAAACCCTACTATGCGGTTCTCGAAGAAGAGGGCATTTTCACTGTTCGGGATCTGAGTGACATATTAGGGCCTGTAGGGTTTAGGGTTTAGGGTTTTGGGTTTAGGGATTTTTGAAACTTCGAAAAGCTCACAGGTAGGGATCATTTTTGTGGGATGCGTGGACGAAAGGAACTCGAAACCCAAACCCTAGAGTCTTCCCGCAAACAATCTATAAGCAAATGGGTCATACTATTTATGCTTGACGGGCCTTGGAAGCCATCTGAAAGTTAGCGGTGCGTGCCCGATATCACATACCCAACTTCGTTCGGTCCTTGTTCGGAAATGGTTGTGCATTGATTTTGCTCTTGGGTCAAATACTGGCATCACAAATTATATCTAACAATGATCCAGCAAAGGGACCCGAGCTTTGTGCCCCTGAAACTTGGGATTCTCTTAGGGTTTAGGGGTTTAGGGTGTAACGGTCCTTGAAAAGTCAGACATCGACTGAAGCTTATAACCACAATATATGCCCCATTATACTATAATAGTTTCCATTTTCTTTTCCATCATCCCTAGATTACCCCTAAATTCCCCCTATATAACCCCGAGAGCCCAATGTAGGTAATATTTACAGACTTTAGGGCCCAATGCCCTAAACCCTAGGCCCTCAACCTTTAAGGGTTTAGGATAAATGGTTTTGCAAGCTCTTCCCTTTTGGGCGGATCTGGCTTCTCACCGGAATATTAATTACCGAGGCAGAGTTACGCCTTTGTATGGCCAAGCAATAATATACCTTAAAGCCCTGAACCTAGCTTAAATCACAGGAGGACTCCGCGGATAGTTTGAAGCTCGTTCTTTCTGAAGCTGTAAGTGGCCTTGAAGAGTTGAGGAATACCCAACTCTAAACCCTAAACCCTTCAGGAAATACTCAACAGAATTCAGAGTATGTGTGGTGCTCCGTTCGCCCGCAGATTACAAATTGAATTCCAGGTATGACCCCCTAAGCAGTAGGCAAGTCGAGCCCCAGAGTTTAGGGTTTAGAGCTTAAATCCCGGGTAAATCATGTGCTCCACGGCTTGAAGCAACAGAATAGGTCCTCTGCTGATCCTGGAGGACGCGGATCCTGGCCATTTGGGGAAAGCTGTGGCTCATATTATAGTCAGTTTGAGATTTAGGGGGTTTAAGTTTAACGGGTCGAGGAGAGCTATACCACGTTTATACGGGGTTATCGGAAATCCTTACGAGGGGGGCTCATGCAGGGCTTAGGGTAGTGCAGGGCAATCATCTTCCTGCTTCTTCTGGCCTCTGCTCTACGTGGCACTCAGAACCCCTACTAAATTAACCCTTAGGTACCTATAACAGGAATATAAGGGAATCCCAAAGGGTTAAGGGTCTAAGGTCCAAGCTAAGTCCCAAGGAGTGCTGTATAAGTTTTCAACAGAATTGCGGCTTCCTGCCCATGTCAACGATTAAATGGAATGCCTCTTGATATCCCGAAGATGTAATTGAGCATAGCATCCCCTTAGGAGTAATTGGATTGCAGATCCCAAGCGAACAGCCCTGAGCCATAATCCTATCCGACTGGAATACCCCCCCCCATCGGAGTAGAACATAGGCAAGCGCAGTGCACATGATGATGGCGCTGGCCATACACAACCTGACACCCAGGTCCGTGTACCAGGCACAACGAATAGCAAAAGGGCAATCCAGAATAACCGGAAGCAGAACACGTAATGAAAATCATACTTTGGACCTTTAACTCTAAACCCGAAATCCTAAACCCTAGGCCCGAAATCCTAAGCCCCAAGCCCGAGATCCTAAACCCTAAACTCTATACCTAAGCCCTAAATCCTAAACCCCCTTTATCTAAGCCCTAAATCCGAAACTCTAAACCCTAGACCTAAGCCCTACATCCTAAACCCCTATATCTAAGCCCTAAATCCTAAACTCTAAACCCTAGACCTAAGCCCTACATCCTAAACCCCTATATCTAAGCCCTAAATCCTAAACCTTAAACCTAAACCCTGCATCCTAAACCCCTATATCTAAGCCCTAAAGCCTAAACCCCTATATCTAAGCCCTAAATCCTAAACCCTAAACCCAGTATCCCAAGAGCAAACCATCCCACCTTTCCCCGCCGGGACTCCGTTTGCCAGAGCCTCGGGCTTGCCGGAACCTGTGGATACGCTTTAGGGCTTTGTAAGGTTTAGGGTTTAGGATTTACGGTTTGCGCTTTTTTGGCTGTAGGACTTTGTAAGGTTAAGGGTTTAGAGGTTAGGATTTAGGGTTCAAGGTCGAAGGGTTTAGGGTGCTCAGAGTTCGGGGCTTAGCTTGAGGATTTAGGATTGAGGGTCAGGGCTTAGAAGGGCTTAGGGCTCTGCAAGGAGTTGAGAAGGGCTTGCTAGACATACAGAGAGATATACCAACATATACCAATGTACATATATATATATATACATACATGCCTATATGTTTCATACTTGTTTATAAGTATGTACACAGATGTGAAAGGTTTAGGACTTACGATGTACGGATTGCAAGCTTGTAGGATTTTGGATAGAGTCGAGCGGGGAGGGATTAGGGGTAGAGTTTGAGGGCCCATGCTTGAGGTTTTACTGTACCGTATGATAGGGTGTCGAGAGTCGAGGAGAGTGCTAAAGGTGAGCCAGCAGGATCTCAAGCAACTTGTATAGGGTTTAGAGTTTAGGGGACACCTTGTGTATAATCACAAGGTTCATGGCTCGAATGCCCTGCCTCTTATTCCTGATGGCAGTATTTTGGGAGCATGAACTGCCAGCGGGTGCGAGTGCGTCAAGTTTGCGGGGGTGAATATCTCCCTTAATCAAAATAAACCCTAAACCCTAAACCCTAAAGAGCAATCCAGGATTTCGGGGCTACCATCCTCGCCGTGCAGGCGGACTCTGCGGGAAGTTTGAAGCAGTGTCATGAGCTTCGCAGTACTTAGATGATGCAGGGTTTAGGGCGCAGAGTTCATTTGAGCTATAGTGTAAACTCCCAGCATCCCCCTGAATAACCCCTGTATTAGTCTCCCATATAATCCCCTATATAAGCCCCGTTTGAGGAGCTTGGACCCTAAACCCTAAACCCTCTATAGTTTATTTCAAGATGACCGTTAACCCTAAATCCAAGTCAAGTCTGGCTGGCATCCGCCGTCGGACCGAGATGCTTGCAAGTTGGTTCCTTGCTTGTTGCGGTAGCCCAGCGTGCTATCAAATTCGCTGGGCAAAAGTGGCTGAACCTACACCTGGGCGTCCAGCATCTACGGCGTTCCAGGGTTAATCTCTTGGGTTCTACTGTTCCTTGAAGCCTGAGAAACTGTGTTGCTGATAAGGAACTAAGATCTAGTTACCAGAGTATGGGTATATAGTACATAATAGGGTTGCTCTGCATAGTACTGTAATTTATGTTCCTTAACAGCAACCCCGGACACTGATCTATCTAGCTAGCTGTTTGCTGGGACCATGGGAGCTATAGTCTGAACTCCTAGTATCCCCCTTAATCCACCTCTACAGCAGTCCCCTATAATGCCCAATTAAAGGTGTTTAGATATTATGGCCCATATCTATATGCGGAGCTAACTCTGCATTCCCCAATGCCCAATACCTAAACAACAAACGCTACATTACATCCTCAACCCCAAGACTCTGGGAACGAAATGAGGACCTAGAGTATCTCTACTTTAGCCCAAGAAAGTCTACAGGAACAAAATCTTTGCTTTGGGTAAGCTAAGGTTACCCAAGCTTCGACCGTAGACCTAAGACCTCCCGTCCCTTTGCGACTTGTCAGGATGACGTCACGTGAGGTGGCTTCAATTTGCTGGGTTGCTGTTAAGGAACCTAGTGTAAGATACCATCATATGGGTATATGGAGTTTGGGGCTTAATTTACCATAGAATGAGAATATAATGAATGAAAGGGTTTCCTTACCATAGTAACTTAGCTTAAATTCCTTAACAGCAACACAGATTGCCTCGCATGAAGAGAAGATATCCCCGCCTTAGCGAAGACCCCGGAATCCTACACACTAGACCTGAAGCTCTAAATAAACTTCAAACCCTCCAAAAGCCTATCCAGAAGCCCTAAATCCCTAAACCCTGAACCCCAATCCCCACACCCCAAGCCCAACACCCTAGACCCTGAACCCAAAACCCTAGATCCTGAAACTTTCATCCCCGAGCCTCTGCACTCCTAAGTCTGAACTTCAAAACCGCTGAAAAGTACCCATTACTTGGAGGGTCTGGGGGACTTAGTAATATCGGAAAAGAAAATGGAAACTACTATTTAGTGTTTGGGGTTTAGGGTCCGGGGGACTCAGTAAGTAGGTTGATAATGGGGATAACTGAGGTTACTTTATAGGTTCTAGGGGTTATTAACCTACTTACTAAGTCTCCCTGACCCTCCGAGCACCTTCAGCTGGCCAGAGTATCACTACTTGCAAAGGCTGAATGAAGCAATTTCAGGGCCATACGGAACTTAAAAACTCTTTCACGGTGACGTCAGGTAAGGGCGATATACGCTACGGCAGCCAAAATTCTACATACACGGACATAGTTCCTCATGTACTTTTAAGACTCTACAACCCTAAACTAGAGGCCCAAAAGAAAATGCCACACCTTGGGTACTGCCTCAGTAACAGTTGGATAATACATATAATATGGCTATATATAGCCCTTAATAGGACCCCTAATATAGACTGTTACTGGGTGGGGGCAGTACCCAACCTACACCCCTAAACCATTTTTTTGTTCCTTATAAGTCCTTGCACCTTGCCTCGTTCAGACCCAGCACTGGACCCAGGAGAGGGTGGCGGCTTCCTGCCAGCATAATCTCTTAACATTCAACTTTGGTTAAAGGGCTTAAGGCTTAAGAGTTTATAGAAACTGCATAAAGGTTGATGTCCGGAGTTTTGGGCGGAGGTTTTTCTGCATTGAGGGTTCAGGGGTGGCCTGAGCTTCGGAAAACGTGCCACCGAAAAGGAAGATCAAAGTCAGTGAAGTACCTTTGGATCAGGGACTTCTGGAAACTAAGGCAGGAACTTTGTTGTAGAAACTCTGTCAAGCAGTCTATGCAGGTGGGACTTGCGAAAGCTCTATATTTCAAGTCGGGCGCTGGCCTGATGGGAATACCCTGGATGTTGCTGATTGTGGCTGCTCCACAATCTACGCTCCAAGCCCACAAGCGTCTTGCGCAGAAATCCACACGAACGAGCATGTTCCGTGACTGCTCGCTTGGTGGTGTGACCTGCCATCCCAGGTGTTGGGAATTGCACGGTGGTGCGACATGCACATAGCGGGTGCTTGCAGCCTGTGCAGGGCCATCAATCTCATTGGGCAGTGAATGAAAGTCGAACTCCTGGCCTTCAATCCCTTGGTTCGTCAGGGCTTGCGCCAAGACCCCGCTGCCCGATAAACAACTCAGCTGCTCGGGCAACTCTGGAAATAACAGGAGCGGTTGGGGATGAGGGTTCAGGGGTACCCCCACTTTCAAGATCCCCAGGACTATCACACATGGAGTTTAAAAGAATTCGGGGTGCTGTCCCTAAGGGGTGATGGGAGTTCTACAAGCAAATAAAAGGAGAGTACAAATCAGGTTTCGGATTTCAGCTTCCGGGTTTCCAAACATTAGGGGGTCCTCCAGAATTCAAGAGTTTCTGGGAATAATACTTAAGGATATAAGGCTTTGGATTAAAAGCCTGGGGGCTCCAACCATTTGGCATAGGCCCCAACCTTTTACTTGTATAAATACGTTACAAAAGACCCCCGGGCCCTACTCTAGTTGTGTATGCCCATTAACTACTATCTCTGCTCACTCCTCTATAAAAATCAGTTTCCATCGCATTTTCCCTTGCTTTTCCAATTCATTCTTCGTGACTGTACCTAAACAAGCCCCTAAACCCGAAACCCTGAACCCTAAACTCCATGAACCCTAAACCCGGAACCCTACACCCTGAACCCTAAACCCTGAACCCTTACCCTAGATGAACCCTAACAGCCTTCAGTTCGTTGTCCATCCCATTCCTTCCCTAAGCTGCCTGGAGCCCTCGGCCACCTACAACTTCCCCCGGCTGTGGTGCAAGAGATGCGGTTTAAGGGTTAGGGTTTAGGGGTCTAGGGGTTAGTCAGGGGTTTAGGGGTTTAGGGTTTATGGGTTTATGGGTTTAAGCTTTAGGGGTTTAGGAGTTATGGGTTTAGGGTCTATGGGTTTAGGGTTTAGGGTCTATGGGTTTAGGGTTTAGGGTCTATGGGTTTACATTAGGCCCCCACCCAGTAAAGGTTAGGCAATCGCTTGCAGAG
>CAJNIZ010002786.1:0-14138 GCA_905231905.1 Symbiodinium pilosum | reverse complement strand
GTGTTTAGGGTTCAGGGTATGGGTTTTCGGGTATAGGGTTTAGGGTGTAAGGTCTAGAGTTTAGGGTTTAGTGTTTAGGGTTCAGGGTTTAGGTTTCAGGGTTTAGGGTTTAGGGTGTAAGGTTTCGAGTTTAGGGTTTAGGGTTTAGTGTTTAGGGTTCAGGGTATGGGTTTTCGGGTTTAGGGTTCAGGGTTTAGATTTCAGGGTTTAGGGTTTAGGGTGTAAGGTTTCGAGTTTAGGTTTAGGGTTTAGTGTTTAGGGTTCAGGGTATGGGTTTTCGGGTATAGGGTTTAGGGTGTAAGGTCTAGAGTTTAGGGTTTAGTGTTTAGGGTTCAGGGTTTAGGTTTCAGGGTTTAGGGTTTAGGGTGTAAGGTTTCGAGTTTAGGGTTTAGGGTTTAGTGTTTAGGGTTCAGGGTATGGGTTTTCGGGTTCAGGGTTTAGGGTGTAAGGTCTAGAGTTTAGGGTTTAGTGTTTAGGGTTCAGGGTTTAGGTTTCAGGGTTTAGGGTTTAGGGATGTAAGGTTTAGAGTTTAGGGTTTAGGGCCTAGAGTTAAGGGTTCAGGGTTTTGAGGTAAGTGTTTATGTCTCAGGCTTTAGGATTAAAGGTTGCAGCGCTTACTGTCAACGTTATTGATACAGGCACTATTACTAGTGTATTAATGCTTCTCTCACCATTATCATTCCGATTAGAACTGCTGGTTACCATTAATGTCTTTTTAGAAGCTGGCAACTACTCTTGCAATTATTGTTTACTACTTACTACGCGCCGTTATTATGAATATTTCTTTCACTGAGGATATCGGTGCTACCACCACTACTACTGTTGCTCTTGCTACGTACTATCACCCCTACGTTGCCGGGGCCGGAGATTACTTAAGCCCTAAACCTTAAACCCTCGATCCCTAAATCTTATAAAGCCTGTAAACCCCAAGCCCTACAAACCCTATCAACCCCAAACCCTAGAATCCCTATAAACCCTATACCCCCGCAACCCTCCAATCCCTCTGAACCTTCCAAAACCTAAAGCCTACAAAGCCTAAACCCCCCCCACACCCCAAATCCTAAACCCGAAATCCTTAGTGTGTTCATGGTTTGAGGTTCCGCGTTCTTCAGGGCTTCCAGGCTTGTACCCCTATAGGTCGACCCCTAAAACGTTTCCTCAATGGGCCTTATATAAGCCAATGTAATCCCAAAGGGTCTCTTAAAAAGGATCCCAAAATCCAGGGGTACAACCCTCGGGGTACAAGCCTGAAACCCTGGAGTTCTAGGTGCAAGGCCAGGCCGAGCTTCCCCGGATTTAGGGTTTAGGTTATTTAGGGTTTAAGGCTTAGGGTATTTAAGGTTCAGGATATTTGGGGTCTAGTGTTTGATATTTAGGGGTGGAGGTTTAGGGTATTTGGGGTTTAGGGTTTCGGGCTTAGGTCACTGAAGGTATGGTTTAGGGTGTTTGTGATATTTAGGGTTTAGGGTGTATGCTATCCTGGGCTTAGGGTTTAGGGCTAAGGGTGTCCTACTCCACCCTAGCTCCACATGGGGGCTGTCAACAAATGGTCTCTTTTTCGGTACTCTAAACATTAGGGGCCGTACTAGAATGGGGACCCAAAAAGGAATCGGGTTATCTGGGCTCATCACTTATTTGGAGGTGGAGAGTGTTGAGGTGCGGGTGGTATAGGATCCTATGATGCTGCAGATATGGCTTGGTTCCAGATGGAGCACAGGGAAAGGATCCGACTTTTCCCATTAGCTTGCGGGGGCTCTGAAGTAACAAGCAGGTCTCTATATGCGGCTTGCAAGTCTGATATGAGTCCTTAGACAGGTTTCCTGTCATTTGGGGAAGTGTAATGTGAGCAAGCATCCCTAAATCCTAAAACTGCTAAACCCTTAAACCTTAAACCCTGGATCTCTAAAACCCTAAACTCGAAACTGCTAAGCCCTTAAACCTCACACCCTAAACCCTAAACACCTAAACCCTTAAACCCCTAGAGAGGGCAATCACAGCTGAGATTGAAAGGATACCGCCTGCGGGACGCCCCGCCTGGATCCTGGAGTCTACCAGGCTCCTTTCACAACGGTTTACGGTCACGGTTTAGGGTTTAGGGTTTGGTGGTTTAGGGTTTAGGGTTTCGGGGGTTTGGGGTTTGGGGGTTTAGGGTTTAGGGTTGGGGGGGTTTAGAGTTTAGGATTCAGGGTTTTGGGTTTTGGATTCAGGGTTTGGGGGTTTAGGGTTTAGAGTCTAGAGGCCTAGATGTTAAGTAGACCTGTAAGCTTCCTGAGTCCATTTATGTTGTCTCCTATTTCAATAGTAGCTCAATGCTACTCCTCAGACAGCTGTACCATAGAGTGCATCCACCTATATACAAGGTAGTGCAATCCTCAACTAGGCTTTGGCATGCCGTGGTTTGCATTATGGCAGATACTGCGTGCAAAGCGGCCCATGATGCGGTCTACAACCCCCGCACCGACGACATCGATCACGATCGATTGAACTGGCTTGCCCCGCAAGAAGTGGACTGTAGAGTTTCCAGAACTTGGTTAGACCCTAACCCCTCAATGCTAAACCCCAAACCAAACCCTAAACCCCTAAACCCTGAACCCCAAACTAACCCCTGAACCCTAAACCCTAATATAATTCCTTTACAACTTATTATACTATAGTAGTTTCCATTTCATTTTCCATTATTCCCTATATAACTCCAATATAATTCGCCCTAATATTACCCTCCCAAACCGCCTTTTAATCTGGCTCGCCCCCCAAACATGGGCGGGTCGTCCAAGCTCTGCCCACGATTCCGTGCCAACATTGTCTGGTTTAGGGTTAGAGTTTAAGGCTTAGGTTTTTAGGGTTTAGGGTTTAGGGTTTAAGGCATATGAGAGGTTGGAGCTATTAGGTAACCCCGTAGTACTTTTGTTCCCCGTTTATTTCGGGGTCGCCTTATGAAACCTGAACGTTGGGAAAACGGGTACCCTCATTATTAATGAAACCTAGAGTATGTAGCAAATATATAGTTCCCTGATTTCAAGCAAATCATTTTCAGTTTCTGAACATAAGCTCAGTATCTATTCTAGGTCAGACCCCAACAGGGGTTGAGTGTTAGCCCCCTTTCCACTGCTCTACCCTAACTCCAATTGAGACGAAATCACGAAGACATTGCATGGTAGAAGGGAAGCATCGAGAGATACACATAAGGCCTACAAAAATGAATCCTGCATGCACTAGCGGCATCCGTAAGCCCTAAATCCTGAATCCTACACCCTAAGTCCTAAACCAACATGGATAGTTCAAGCTGGTTGTCCTGCTTCACCCCTGACAACTTTTCAGACTACAGTACAGGGTACTCTAGCATACTCTCGGATAGCAGAATCCTTTTCAGATTTAAAGTTTAGGGTTTAGGATCCAAAGAGGTCTAGAAAACTGTCAAATGCGCTCATTTGAAAGGGCTCGATGCTCACCTACCGGCACGAGGCGCACCATTTTTTGTGGAAGTGATACAGT
This sequence comes from Symbiodinium pilosum, assembly GCA_905231905.1. Lineage (NCBI taxonomy): Eukaryota > Dinophyceae > Suessiales > Symbiodiniaceae > Symbiodinium > Symbiodinium pilosum. The sequence goes on along the minus strand of CAJNIZ010002786.1, from coordinate 10,646 downwards.
TGTCAATTGGTAGGCAGTCAAAAGTGCAGTTGTTTTGGGTACCCTAGATAGTAGGGGCCGTATTATGAAGGGTACCCAAAAAGGCTGCGATTTTTGACCGCCACGCTAATTAATAGGGTTTGCAAGGAAGCTCTCTTTCTTTGCTGCGAAAATTATTCCATCCAAGAACTTCAGTTGATGTCTTGCGGTCATGTTTTCTAAAGCAGGAATATGTAGCGAAGAGTGCTCCTGAACGTTGGATTTCTTTGAGCGCCTAGCTTTGTAGATTTCTTCAATATGTTGACAGATCCTGAATCTCTTTCAGGCGGCAGGGGGTTCTGTCGGTTGGTTCTTGTTACTAATGCACAGCATGCCTTTCTGGGTGCTCCTGCATGACACATGTATGTAATCCTTGTTGGGAAAGGTCTCATAATGTCCCAAAGTATTCCAAAGGGCTTAGGGGTACCCACATTAAGGCAAACCAAACATGCCCCTCAATACAGATGGGAGTTTCTCATAAAGGCGGGGCCCTAGCGACCGCAGAGATATAGAGATTATGAGGAGATTATGGGATTCCTTGTTAGGGGTTCTATCAGGATTTTAATCTCAAGCTTGCAGATGGGTGTCTCAGAACATAGGGTCTTGCAGGAGAGCTCGTGCTATGTAGTCCTCTCTTGTTGTGACATCAACTTGGCACATTCGCTCCACGCGACACTGCGTAGACCTTCTCCTCGCAACTCCAGAAATCCAAACTTCATCAGCTGACCTTGAATCCAAATTTACTACAGCTGGTTTAGGGTCTATGGTTCGTATAGGGTTGGGAGTTTGGCGGGAGGTTTATTGTCTCGGGAAAAGGGTTCAGGGTTTTGTACATCTCCTGTATGGCATCTGGAAAATTCCATGCAAATGTTCGTGGTGCGTCGCAGCTCCTCAATCAAACCGTAACGGTGTTTGGAAACGTGCGTAGCTGTATGTTACAGAAGCTGGCCTCAGGGTCCATTATACAATAACCATGTACTTCGGAATCTAATACAAATCGTGATTTAGGTCTCGGGCGAGTTTGTGATAGCTGTAGGCCTTGGACCCTTAGGGGTATAGACCCTAAGCCCTAACCCCCAAACTCTCAATGACACTTATGATAAGCGTCAGGCAAACATGAGCCATAAGCCAAGGTACAAGGGTCTCTTAATCTCGTTTTTCCTTGCGCTAAACGTCTGAACTTAAGAAACCCATGGGAAGTTGATCTAAAGGTATTTGTGGTGATTTTCTGCGGCTTCGGGAGGTCTATGTGGGAAAATGTCGGGGACTTTGTTTTCCATAATGACCATGTGGTGACCAGGACTTTTGATCAACTAGCACATCCAGAAGTTTTGGGGTTTAGGGTATCGACCTGGAGCACTCAACTGTAACTATATTCCTTAGCATGTAAAGCCCCCAGGCCTATAAACAAGAAATCCTAAAACTTAAACCCTAAATCGTAAACCTTAAGCCCTAAACCCAAAATTCTATACCTTAAACCCTAAACCCGACAACCGGCGGCCCCTGGACAGCCCTGAGGCTTTTGGCCTTGGGTTTGGGGTATTGCCATCAAGGGGAAAATCCATGTACATTGTAGAGAGAGTTGCTCCACAGGCTCCACTCATTGTCTTACCCAGTACGGTTTCTTCAGTGTAGAGTGCCTGGGTGGGAATTTACCAGAACGTCGCCCCCTGGACTGTCTCGCGAGGGGGGGTCCTGGAGTCCTGGCAACCTGTCCTTGAAGGTGTTTGGAGCTTGGATGGAGGCCCTGGAGGTTCGGAGGCCCCTAGACGCCCTTGATCATGCTTACTTTAGAGTTGGAAGCGAGAAGATGATCTTGAGGTGGGAATTGAGGGCGTAGAGGAAGAAATTTGGGTTGTCGCCTGTGATGTCTCACAGCAGGGGGGGGGGATTTTGAAGAAAGCCCAGTCTCGATGGATTTTTGGACGATGTCCACGAGGTTCGCTGGACGGAGGACCACAGATCTCTGGAAGTGGGGTGGCGCCATCGGCACATGGATGCTCAGCCCTGCGCAGGTAGATGCCCTAACCCCTAAATCCTAAACCCTAAGCCCTCAACTCTAAATTCTAAACCCTAAGCCCTCAACTCTAAATTCTAAACCCTAAGCCCTAAAATCTTAAATCCTAGACCCTAAGCCCGGAATCCTAAATTACCTCCTAAGTGTCAGACTTGGATCAGGAAGTTGGCACTGCTCTGCTCCATCCGGGTGAGCGCTGGCATGCCGTTGCGACTGCACTGTGCTAAGGACATATAAGCTAGAGTCCAAACGCCTTAAAGGGATGGTAAATTTAGGGTTTAGGGTCTCAACTCCATAAAGGGGGTTATATACAGGGGGTTAAATAGGGGACTAATATAGGGGTTGCTAGGGGGGATACTCGGAGTTTAAGTTTAGACCATGGCTCATATGGGATTGCCAATCCCCTTCTCTGAATATTACCCCCCCCCCACCCCCCAAATATTCGGAGATAGTCCCATTCTGGTACAGTAGATTATGTTTGGCATATTTAAGATTTGCAGGGGTGGGGGGCGAAATTTTGGGGGAGGGATTAGGCTGACATTCAGGTTTTCTCGTGATATCTGGGGGTGGATGGATTCTCTCAGGGACTAGGTATCCAGGTTTGTGAGTCTAAGTGTCCAAGTTTGCTCTGTGAGTCTGAGTATCCAAGTCTTTCTCTGTGAGTGGTCATCGCCTACTTAGTAAGTTGCAGAATCACCATACTTGGAGGGTCATGGGGACTTAGTAAGTAGGTTAATAACCCCTATAAGTCATATAAGAACCCCAATTATCCCCATTGTTGACCCACTTACTAAGTCCCCATGACCCTCCAAGTAGGGGAACCCTGCCTGCCCCGCGTGAAGCAGATGTAGAGTCTCAAGGCTGTGGGATTGGGTTTAGGACTTTTAAGTTGGAGCTTAGAGTTGTACGAATGAGGGTGAACGTGTAGCAGTTGATGTAGACGTCTTATCTCGCCACGTTGGATATCAAATGCTTGCATATTTTTAGGCACCTTACGGTGGGTGCAGCATAGCCATTTTGCGGATATCCAAGACTTGAGGGTTCTAGTCACCCCCACGCAGATGGAATCAAGCCCCAAACCGGCCGTGCTAAGTCTCCAAAGTGCCTTCTAGATTTCAATTCAAATAAACGGGAACTTTCGGCCCGAAACTCTCGGCCTCAAGTATGTACCGCATGGGTATTTAGACCAAAGCCTAAGCCCTCAATGCAACACAGAAGGTCCTATGCCTTGAGCCCTACATTCTGAGTAGGGAATAACCCCCAAATAATCCCTATATCATCATCCCTCATTCCCTACTAAGAATCAGTAAGTAACATCCATCTATCCATCCCAAACTCTCGGGGGTGGCGACTTGATGAACCAAGGAGAAGCTGAAGTCCGGCAGCCGATGGCCGCCTGGCAGCCAAGCTCCAGCTCTCTTTGGGATCTCGATTTAGGGTTTGGGAGGGTTTTAGGGTTTTGGTGTTTAGGGTTTCAGGGTTTCAGGGTCTAGGGATTTAGAGTTTAGCGGGTTTATGTGCGGATTGTGCAGGGTTACATAGGGTTTAGGGTAAAAACGCCAGCTTCAATTGGGGTTCTTGTATAAAAATCGCAAGAGGGAGTGCAGGAATGGACCAGAACATGGAAACCAGGTCTAGGGGTGCAATAAGAAGGCGGGGTAACGGACAATCGTATGGAGACCGAAAAAAGGTCAAGCGGATGACATGGTGTCTCGCAATTTTTTTGGCAACCCCCTGACATCATGTCGGAGAAACGGAGAAAACTTAAGGGCCCTAGAAGAGTCATGTGATAGCTACAAGGCCCTGATTCTAAGGGTCGGGGTTAGCAACCTCGTGTTCTTAGAAGCGTTGTGTCTAGAAGCTTTTGGTTCCAAGTACCCCAAGTTGGGGTGGCTTCAGGTAACGAGCTAGGGTTTAGGGTTTTAAGGTTTTAGGGTTTCAGGGTTTCAGGGTTTAGGGTTTTAGGGTTGTGGGGTTTAGGGTTTAGGGTACGTAGAAGCCTGAGGAGTCATCGATTCCGCTCTCTCGGTGTGCCCCTGAAACAACACCGCACACCCAAGTCGAATGCAGGCATTTCAGCATTATAGCACGCTTTCAAGGAGCTAGTTTGCTAATGCCTGTAAACCGAAGGGATCCAAAGACAAACTAGTCCAATCATGTAGACCCCAAGTTGGACTGTCTTGGTTTGTGGTTTAGGGTTCAGGGCTCAGGGGTTTGGGTTTACGATCCAGGGTCTCTTTCTTTGTGTCAGGAATCTGCTGATCATGGCCCTTCGTGACGACGCCGACTGGAAGCGGACTTTCTACGAGGAAGAGGTCTCCCAAAGTCCTGCAAACAGGATGTGTCCTACTCGTAACTTAGGTAGGGCCAACAATATTACCTAACTAGAAACCATGTAATGTCCGGCATAGACGTCTACACCGTACCCGGTTTTAGGATACCTAACTCTATATCCAGTATCTTCTATATGTAGAAACAGGTGCCCCAAAAAAGGGTGGACTATAAAGTCTAGGCATCGGATCTTAGAACCACTATTATCGAACAAACGAGTGTTTCGCTGTATGCCTACCCAGCTTGTCACAGCCAGGATGTCAAACATAACTGGGACATAACAACTACCTACCCACTCCCAATGATCCCGAGAAACTCCATAAGAACTCCTAGAACCATTGTCATTCTCATCACAAGGGCGTTCCGTGTGCTTCCTATCTGGGAGCCCACCCCCTTTCAATCTTCAGACAACCTACCCCCTGTTCTGTGAATGTAAAACCCTAAACTACTCAAGATCCTCATACTTAATCTTAAGCCCTCAACCATGAAGCCCCCTACACCCTAAGAAACCTCCCCCGTCCTTACCTTGAGACAGGCGCACTACTTGGCAACCAAAGCACAGGCGTGAGCAGCTTGGATCCCAAGAGGGGGCTTGCACTTCCTAAAAAAGTGACGCGGTTTAAGGGTTTAGGGTTTTGGGGGCGCCAGACGAAGACTAGACGGTCCATGTTCGTTTGGGTGAGAGTATTGGGAATATTCATTTACAACCACGTGAAGCAACAGTTTTTTAATGTCCCGTAAGGTTGACATTGTTTGGACGGGGAATAAGGGTTTTGGTTCCATGGGGGAATTGGGATATGCACTGGGGGTTGCTTCATGTAGGTTTAGAGTTTAGGCTTTTCAGGGTTACGGTGTTTGATAACTTTACTTTAGATCGGCCATCCAGTCTGTGCCGGTTTCTCAACAGAAAATTGGATAATGCAGGAGCCTAAATGGGTATCTCCGAAAGAGGTACGCCCTATACACCCCCATCATTATCATCCTGCTCACGGGTAGCCCCCAATAGAGATCCCTGATTTTCAGCAGCCGTCAGATAGTTACCACTGATGTGGTCCTGACTTCCCTGTATAACTATGGTGTGGTTTACCTCAACTAGACTGCAAGATGATATCAGTGGTAGTTGAATAGACGTCCCCTTGCATAACCCTGTGTCATCCCATTTCCATGTCATTTTTCTCTTTCCATTCGATTCTTTTTTATCCAAAGCCCGACAACTTAAACCTTAAACCCTACCTGAATCCAAAAGTATGTAACAGAATTGCCTTTTGGGCAGATTTTATCGATGTTTGGCAATTATTTCACCCTTTTGGGACCCAAGTAAACAATCGGGCCGGGAATTATGTAGGCCCCTACCACTAAACGCTAAACCTATACCCTCAACCCCAACCCTAAACCCTAAACCCCACATTTTGTAGCATGGCCGCTAGGCCTGAAGACTTTCACTAACGGGGCTGAAGAATGCTTGTTGCATCGTTTAGGGTTTAGGGTTTAGGGTGTGGGGTTTAGGGTTTAGGGCATAGGGATTTGGGCTACCATTTGCAAACCCAGTTGAAACCACAAGGTACCAGCAAAGAAAGCTTATAGTTTCTGACAGCCATTGAAGTACTTTCTTACTTGGTAGTTTCCCTAAATAGGGGGGGGGCAATATAGATCCCCAAATACTATAGTCTTTATGATAGGGACCCCCAAAATGGTGCCCATGATTTTGGGAAACCCCCCTTTACAGTTTCTGGCGGCCCTTGAAGTAGTTTCTTAGATGTCCGCCTGCCTTCGGTCTCTGAAAGCGTCGGACATTCCAGGGCTGATTTCTTAGGGCTTAGGGTTAATGTTTCTCTTCCACTCATTGAGGCGCACTGGCTGCTAAGAAACCATGTTCAAAATTCCAGGTCTGTGTACACAAAACCCACCTACATAATAGGAGCTACCCCCAAGTGGCAGTCTATGTAGAAACTGATCCCGAAGTAGCCCCATTTCAGGAGGTATATTGGACATTTCAGGAGGTATATTGGACTTGCCCGAAACTTTGACTGAGTCGTTGTCAAGGAAACAGAGCAATGAATCCCTGCACGAGATCCCTATATGAGCTATACTCCAAAGGGGGTTACATAGGGGATTATAAAGGGGACTACAATAGGGGTTATTAAGGGGGATACTAGGAGTTTAGAGTATAGCTCATATACTTGGCTTGCATACCCTTAAAGCACAAGGCCCAGAACATCGCTGACTTTGGCCTCTCCGGTGCGCTGACCCGGCTCCGGATGACTTGGAGAAGGAGAGTGGGCGCGCATGACATGGGGCATCAGGTATACAGGGGCTGTATAGCGGTATGAACTGATGTATACATATGAGCTGATATATACATATGTATACATACGTATATATATATATATTTATTTGTTCATATATAGCGCATGGTGGGTTGTCTTCTGAATTATACAGGCTTCTTCGTTAGAGATGGGCTTAGGGATCAACGCAGGGTAATTCTAAACCAGGGCCTCCACTCTCACACCAACACCGGCAGAGTATGTCTAAGACGCAAAAATTGGAGAGCATCTTGAAACAGTAGTTTCCAGAAGTAGGGGGGGCCTGCTATACTTCTCGGAAAAATGTAAGCCTGGATGTAGGGATCCATCTTATTCTTGTCGTGATTATTACTACTAACTATTCGTATTTTCATTTTGCGATTAACATTATCGTTCCCTCGTATTCGGAACCTCATTATGGGGCGTTAGCCACACTGTTCAGGGTGCAGTTCTGGAAGGGTTTTCCGTTTGCTAACGGCGCACCTCCGTGCATGCAAAAGCAAAGCTGCACGTTGAATGCTAGGATCCTAGGTTTCCCCCTAAGGGTCCAAGGACCCAAATAATTAATAGGGTTTTAGGTCCCAAATACCATTAATAGTATAGTATTTGGGCCCTTAAACCCTATTATTTTGGTCCTTGGACCCTTAAGGTCTGATTTGGCGGAGGAGTACGGCTAGCGCTCTGCCAAATCAATCCGAGGTCCTAGCATTTAAGGCCTACCTGGAGGCTCTTCGACGCCCCTGGTGGAATTGCAAACTTTAAGCTATAGTCCCCCTTAAGTAGATTATCGCTTGGGGTATGTTATAATAAGATCCCCATATACCCCATATTCTATCTACTTACGGGGGACTATAACCCCAGTATATACCCTATTACAAAAAAAGTAGTTTCCATTTTCTTTTCCATTATCCTTATATATCCCCAGTACTCTACCCCATATTCTATCTACTTAAGGGGGACTGCACCCCTAAAACTCGAGCCTTTCCTCAGAACCCAAGGGTTCTCGAGGTGGCAACCTTGGGGACTCAGTCCTTCAGGGTCCAAGGACCCAAATAATAGGGTTTCAGGGCCCAAATACTATAATGTTAATGGTCGTTGGGCCCTAAAACCGTATCATTTGGGTCCTTGGACCCTCAGGGAGTCATCCATCACCAAGGAGTTACTGTACAGGCTGCTTAGGCATGATATAGGGGTCACTTAAGCTGTAGTCTAAACTCCTTAAAGGGGGTTACGTAGGGGCTTATACAGGGGACTACTCTAGGGGTTATTAAAGGGGCTACAAGGAGTTTTTTAGACAATAGCTCATTTAACGAAGCTCCAAGGGCGGCCGCAGGAGCTTAAGGGTAAGATCGATACTCTCCCCATTCTGTCATGGAACCCTACTAGGGCGGTTGTCATTTCCAAGGGGCTTATACAGAGTTTTAGCAGATATCTCTTCAGTAGGGAAGCCCACGGGGAGAGGGGTAGGGAACTCTTAAATCTTATGTTGTCACGGAATCCTCAAGGGCGTACAAGCCCTGGCCTTTGGTGTGTTAGGATTGCGCGTTTTAGATTTAGGGCCGCAGAGTTGTAGGGTTAAGGGTTTAGGGCCCAAAGAGTTGCGAGGGGAATCTCATAGTACTATTCTGTATGCAATATGCCCCAGCACCCCGGTTTGGGGTTCAGGTTTTGGGGGTGCCTCCAAATTCTCCAGGTTTGCACGTTTCACTGTAACCGATTTAGGAAGGGACTTCAGCTTAAGAAACACCACAACATGCGCATAGCTATGTTCTACACGTGGATGTTGAAGCTACTAAGCTCCCCTGCTAACGGGTTCTGCCTGAGAAGCAGTGTGCATGTTGCATGTTTGCCTCCACTCTGGAACAGTCCTCAGCGATTGTAACCGAAGGCGGTTTAGGGTTTGGGGGCTTAGGGTTTAAGGTGATATTCTACCTTTTCGGATCGAGTGCAGACTGTTACAGGGTTTGGATCGGGTGCAATATCCAAGCAAAAGTGATGAGTTTCAACCCCAAGCCCGAAACTCTAAACTACGTACCAGATAGTTTTGAGACTCTAAGTCTATATATATATATATATGATCAATGGAAAATACATCCTTAAAAAGGGTTATATCCGCAATTATATGGAGGAGTACCATAGGGGTATACTAGGAGTTTAGACTATAGCCTCTATGATTACCTACATTGGGCCGGAGAATAGTATAAATCGTGATTACATTAAGCCAAAGGGTGGTGCCAGGAGCTACAGCGGCCACAGCGGCCACAGACCAACGACACGAAGATGCGAAACTGAGAGAACGTGCCCAAAAACACAGGACGTAACCCAGAGGGTCCAAGTACTCAATAATTTGGTACTTGGGTTTTGGATAATAGTAATTATAGTACAGGTTTTGGGTAAGCATATGATTATTAGGTACTTGGACCCTTAGGGTAAGGTTCAGACATGCTGGAAGACAAGCGGGGATGTAGGGGTACGAAATGCTGCTTCGTGGTTTCAGACATCTAGGGTTTCAAGCCTAAAGAGTAGTTTCCGTTTTCTTTTCCATTATCCCTATATATCACGTATATAGCCCCTATATAACCCCGACACAGCCTATATAACCCCATATACCCACTATATAACCCCTATATAGCCCGTGTATAACCCCTATATTAGAGCCCCCTATATAGCCCTTATATAGTCAATGTCTAGAGCATTCGAATTCAGGGTCCCGCAGCTTGGAATACCAGGTTCGCGGGCATTTTGCTTCGCAGCCGGCAGATGAGAACTTACGCGCAGAATCACGGCATGTCCGTACTCCCATAATACGCCGATTGCATTTATATGCTTTGTTGCGGCCCCTGGGCGGCCTACCCTAGACCCTAAACCCTAAACCCTGAACTTGACAAGGTGGCCCTGGCGCGGTCCCCTACACCGCAGTGTAATGGTTGGGTTTATCTACGCTTGAAACCCAGAACTCACAGTCAAGGTTTGCCCTAATGATCCTATCTATGTATCGGTTATATGGGCGTTTCCCAAAATGAGGGGTACCATGTTGGGGTTCCCATAGTAAGGACTATAGTACTTTGGGGTCTATATTGGGGTTCCCTTGTTTTGGGAAACTACCATATCCCTATAACCCGACCCTTATCTAAGCCAGGGTTCTGGCTAGTATTTTGTAGCCTTCATCCCTGGAAGTTGTCAGACGCGGAATTGCTTCCACTGCTGCGCACAGCGAGTGCAAAAAAGGCCCGTGTTTTCTTCAACCATTCCCTAGAGCTCCGAACAGCCCAACGTGGGTGATATTTATAGACTGTACAGCCCACTGTTGAGATCATCTATAGACATGGGGTCCTAAGGCTTTGTGAGAGGATGAAGCCCGCCGCTTCAGTAATGTCAGTTGGGTTGGGATCTAGGTGCTCTTCTGCTGTCGGTATGGGATGACGTCTGTGTTTCTGAGCTTTCTGGACTGTTCAAGCCCTTGTGGGTTGTGCTATAATGTGTAGCGTGTGAGGGTTTAGGGTTTAGAGTCAAGGGTTCTTTCTAAGTGGCTTGGCAAGTATGCATTGTTCTCGCTCCTTCTCTTGAGTCTCCCCAGCTGAACCTGGCTTTGATGCAAGAGGCTTGCCGTACAAACACACATAGGTACATACGTATATATGTGCATACGTTCATACCTACATACCTACATACCTACATTCGTACCTACATACCTACAGACCTACACACCTGCACACATGCATACATGCATACATGCATACATGCATATATATATATATACATGCATGCATGCATGCATGCATGCATGCATGCATGCATGCATACATACATCCATACATACATACATACATACATACATACATACACACATACATACATACATACCTACCTACCTACATACCTACATACATACCTACATACCTACATACCTACATACCTACATACCTACGTACGTACCTACGTACGTACGTACATACATACATACATACATACATACA
>CAJNIZ010002785.1:0-15980 GCA_905231905.1 Symbiodinium pilosum | reverse complement strand
AAGCAGCCCTCGCACAATCCTAGCAAATTTGGCGGATGATTTTTCAACCCTGGATAAATGCCGCTCTAGCTGGAAGGTGTGCCATCAGTTCGTATGCTTGGCTGTTTGGCTTTGCAAAAGTCATGGAAGCACGCCTAGCAAACAGCAAAGTCTGCCTTTATCAACGGCATGCCTGCCTGCCTGCACTTTGCAAAAGGGTCCTCAACTGTTAGCAGTTTCCCTGCGAAACAACATGTCCAGACATAGGCTTATGTGCAAATGGTCCTTCCCCGAATCACAGGAAGTTCCTATCCTCTATGCAGATTCAGGATGAAAGTATAGGCCCTGTACTTTAACAAGATTCCCAACCCCCAACCACATCCTGGACCCCGGAAATCTGCGATGCTAATAATAAGGCTTATAGGGTTGGGGCTTTTAAAGCTTAAGGTTGGGTTATAAAGTCTGATTCAGGTTATGGATCTCCAAGCCCCGCTCCACCTCGTTTCGGCGGCCGTTCGGAGCATCATCTGCTTCATCCTGCCAGCAGTCATGGCGCCCGGCAACCCAAGCAGCCCGAGAGCAAGGTGCCCAGGTTTTCCACAAAAGATCCTCACCCTAAACAAGCTTGTCACCTATCAACACACCAGCCCCCTACAAGAAATTGCTCCCTCCCAGGATGTTGCGGCGGAGCCCTCCAAGGATGGGTGGACCAAAGAAGAAGGTTCCCAAGAGTGAGGCCAAGGCAGACGGAGAGCCTTCTCAGCGCCAGCCCAAATGTGCCAAGAAGGGCAAAGAAGTCGAGGCCTGCGAAAAGGGCCCTGCGGAGGACAAAGGGACTGCGCAGGCCAGCCAGGTGGTCAAGAAGGAACTGCAAGATGAACCTGTGGCTAAGAAAGGAAAGGCAAGCACGTGCCCTGGCCCAGACGCGCCAGCGTCAACAAAGCTGACCGGCCTCCCGTACTGTGGGAGAGATTTGGTGGGACAACTTGTGCAACAAGGCCACGCTCAGGACTCTTGATGGTGTGGAGCTCTCCATGCCTCCCTTCATCAAGGATGATGTGGTGATGGTTGTGTTACGGGCGGCAAGGACGACATTTATTGGACAGTGCCCCACCTCATCCCGGACGACCTCCGCCAGTTCGCGAAGGGTGGCAGCCTTCCTAAAGCAGGTCAGCCCTCCCAGAATCCCCCTAGGAAGCCCAAGGCCCAGCCCAAGAAGAAGATTGATAAACCAGTGCCTGACTACGAGCACCCCAGTATTCGGGCCAAGTATAGCAGCCAGGGCAAGAACCCCCCTATCATAAAGATAGAGTGCAGGGAGGACAGATTTGATTTGGAGTCTGGGTGGCGGCAGAAGCTTCAGATCACGATCAAGGACGAGATCACGCCCCAGATCGCAGGCAACGTGGCCCGCACCTTCGTTGATGCCTACGAGTTTATGACTCTGAATCCTCGGCTGCTCGCTTCGTCACTTTTCTGAAGTAGCCTATACTGCCGCCATGACCAACCAGAAAGGTGCACAGCTTAATTATCGAACCCCCGTTGCTGAGTAACTTTTTGCCAGTTATGCTGCGGGACTTTGGGGATGTTGCAGGTGTTCCGTGTTTTCGACTTTCTGACAATGGAGAAAAAATTCGCGAGGGCTACGCGCGGCGCATAGCCGAGTGAAAATGAAGAAAACATTCGCGAGGTCTGCCGTGCGGCGCATGGCCGAGTAACAATGGAGGGAAAAATTTCGCGAGGGCTGCCGCGCGGCGCGTAGCCGAGTGACAATGGAGGGAAAAATCGCGAGGGCTACCGCGCAGCGCAGAGTGACAATCTAGAAAAATAAATGCGAGGGCTACCGCGCGGCGCATAGCCGAGTGGAGAAAAAATCGCGAGGGCTACCGCGCGGCGAATAGCCGAGTGACAATGGAGAAAAAATTCGCGAGGGCTGCCATCCGGCCCGAATTCCATCTATTCAAACTGGGGCTATGCCCTGAATCTGTGAAGCCTTACGCTTGCATGAGTATAGGAGCTCCCCAAAAATTAGGGGCGCCAACTGAGGTGTCCGTGGAGATATGATAATTAGATCCCCGGTTGCGCGGCGTAACTTGACCCCTGCGTTTTCACGTATTTCAAACTTGAGGTACTTGCAGTGCGCCCTTCAGGTACGTGCAATGTCAGATATGTGAAACGAAGATCTATCTTTTAGTCACTCGTATTTATTTCTTGGAGTTCTTGAGTGGTGAGCACTCTCTCAGCTACTGGGTCCAGAAATGCTGTCATTTCATATCTCACTGTGATTAACTGCTGTTACAGATGGAAACAGGAATCCTGAAATCTGGCGTTCCTGGTGTACTTATTTTCCTATCTGCGAATCTAAATATGAATTATGAATTCTCAAGTGTTGGGCTTCCTTGTTCCCTGTCTAAGCCTTTCTTATTAACATTCTCATTGTGTCCAGAAGATATGATGTTCTGAAGACTTGTTCATTCCTGTTGAAATTTGAGATAGAAAAGGAAGAAGCCCAATACTAGGTAACTATTGCGTGAAATGTTTTTAGTGCGTGATTCATACATAGACAAAAAGGCGAACAAGAGCCTGTTTAGCAGTTGCAACATATGTAGCCAGGGGCTCATATGGTGAATAACAAGACACTTGTTTTTATGTGGTTTATTCCAGGACAATGTAATAGGAACTGCAGTCAACACGACACAAGCTCAGGACTGGAGGCTTCCTTTCAATATGATGCAATTTCATTTAAGGATCTTTGTGCGAGACTGTAAGGAGCCCATAATCAGAGAACTTTCCTGCACATGCGCAGCCATTTCAGCAAGGGCTTTAGATAAGGAAAAGCAGTGCCAAAGATTTGAGAACTCGTCCTTGAAATTGAGACGCGTGTAACATGTATCCGAAACCTATTTTAGATGTCATTCACATATATACATATATGAAAAGAAAATCTTGAGTGTATTGAGATACTGTTGATTTTTGCAGCAAAAAGTTAAACAATTTGGAGACTTGGGAGAAGGAACACACCAAATATTCAATACTGTCACTCATATCATAGCGAATCAGGTAAAATCACTTGCAGAGCCAAACCTTTATTCCTACTTTCCGCAATAGATATATAAGAGAAATACAGTTGATTTGAGAGACGTGGAAGCTCCAGTTCTTTGCAGCTATTTTTTTTTGATTGCAGACAATTTCAATAGAATCAGCTGGAGCTTGCGTTCTTTACTCCTATGGAGAACGTTTTATGAGGTTAGCTCAGACATACTTTTTACAGTTCGAAACACCTTGTTTTTCATAATACACTGTGTATAAGGTCTTGCATCAAACTAATGGTCTTAGACTTCAGAAGCACGACATCTTTTCCTTTCTAAAAATAAGTGTATCAGAGCAGCCCTATTGATACTATATGCGGGCCCACAAAATCGAAAAGTTCAACAACAATGCTCTAGCGCACGGCTTATGGTCTATAACAAAAAGGCGCATATGAGAAGAATATGAAAGCATTACGAGGTCTAGGTCCAGTAAGCCCAAAAGCATAAAAGACGAGAAAAATCGAACATGACAAAAACAGCTACAGTCCTGGGTCCCACAAAAGGAGGCCGGCGCATGGGACCAAGGGCAGATGAGCCAGACGAGGCCACTGGAAATAGCAATGAGCCGGTCGACAGAGCAGACACTGAAGAAAATCGAATGATGAGAGCTGAACAGGAAGCGCTCATCCTTGGGCCGGCACTTGAGCTGACCGAACAGGACTGGGTGGATGGTCTTATGCGACCGAGAGGACCGCCGCCACCGATGGCTATCAGTGATGGCTCGGCAAGCGCGTCCGGTTCAGGAAGCTCAGCAACTATGCAGCCTACACAAACAGTGTCACCTGCTCTGGAGACGACCACCTGCCAGACGAGTGAAGATCAGCATACACCGCAAAGGGTCTCGAGAGAACGAAGCAGATCCACTCCTAGAGTACCTGCGCGCAGGCAACGACCTTCAACGCTTGGAGGATCCGCAGCGGCTCTGGAGTAATCCCTACATTCGCAACGATCTCAGTTAACTCTGGAGCAACGCCAGTCGGCAGTCGAAGTGGCGTCATGCGTCAGAAACCTGCTCGCGCAAGCAGGTTTCACGCAGAAGATAATATCTGCCGGAGCGGGGGAAGCCCGTAACAGCTTGATACGCAGCTGGGCGGAGGCAGACCAAGCTCAGCAGGAGAACGCTGAGGAGGAAGACAACCTGGAAGGATCGGATGAAGAGGTAGAGTGACCAGTGCTCTACGACACACGCATCTGAGCCGAGGGATAACGCTTTCATACCACCTTGTACCAAGCCCCCAGACTCCTACCCCTGTAAAGTTGTCGACAGATGTCCCCACTTCGGTCTGGCCACGCAAAGCACATCAACATGAGGTAAGTAAGAACAACGCCAGCAATCATATATATTTCCAGCAAGAACTACGCAGGGACAGCAGGCCAGTCCAAGTACGAGCCCAGGATGGCGCGGTTCATCAAGAAGAGGTCCACAGACATTGCTGGACCTTTGCAAAGTAATAGCCAGACGTCTTTTGAAGAACACTCTGGCGACAAGAAAGCCCAAGCTGCCGCAAAGTACAGGAGGTGCAAATTATGTCTTTCTCACTGGGGAAGGGATGACCACGGCTCCCCCCAAATTTTAAATAACAGGGGCCATCTCTCTCCCAGCGGAATAGATAATAAAAACAGCGCAACTTGGAAGCATAATGAAGCTAGGGCCCAAGCACCCTGGACCCGTGTCAAACACCAGCCTGCCGACCCCCGCCTACAGAAGGACAGACCAAAATGTAGCAAAAACCCCTGCTCATTACAAAATATGAGTAGACCCTACTTCACGGGCACCCTAATCACATTAACAGATACCCCCAAAATAGGACCCATATTTTGTTTTGAGCGGGGGGCCTTAGGTAGAAGGGAAACAAAACTTAAGGTCCCCAGTAGCACCATCGACCATGCGCCTCAGATAACCCCGACCCTAGATACACTTCTGCAAAAAGCCACCGAGGTAAGAACAAGCCCAAAGATAAAAAGGGTGACCGCGCGAATGCCCAGAACCCTGTCCCGCAACCCTAACCTTAGCCAGGGCTTATGCAGTCGGCAAATACGCTGTCAGCTGCAAATACCAAGCGCAGCTTTCTCCTCAAGCAGGCCCTCCATAACAAATCAATGTAGTCCTCTGAGAACGAACTTGAGCAACGGGCAGCCTTACACATGCAGGGAACTGAGTATGCCATGCAGACATCACACAGCTAGGCGCCACCGTGTCTCTAAATCTGCGACTCCTCAGGTGAATGGAAAGCACGCTGATCGAACAGCGCGACCGAAAAGCTGGCAAGACGTAGGGCTGCAAGTGCCAAGCTCACAGCATGTCAGCATGTGCGGTTGCGTGCAAATGTTTGCCAGAAACCAGCGTGCACTGACGCAGCCAATCCTGAGCAAACAGCTGCCAAGACCTTCAGGCGAGCCGTCCAGTAGACTAGGCATGCCAGGCAACAAGATGTGCATGCCAGATTGGGACCATTGGGCAGATAAAGGTCAGCAGATGAGGAAGCTCTCCCCGATCCAGTCAAGAATGGAAGAAGCAGCAGAGAAGACCAGTTCTAGACGCTCCAGCATCTCCGGCGAGATCACCCTAAGGCGCATAAAGAAACCATGCACCCACACCCCTGTTAAGTTGCTAAATAACACCTTAGGGTTTCATAGACCTGAGCCACTCTGCCCCTTAACAGTAACCCGCCCTAATCCCATAACCTCAGGGGACTACGAGCGCCGCCTGATGCGCCAGAGAGGTTGTTCAAGGTGGTCCTGGCCAACAGCGCAGGGCCCAGTGTGGCAGACTCAAAACGAATGGCGAATGCAGTGGCCAGAGCCCCCAAGGATGACATCGCAGCTCTTGAGGGTGGCAAGCTGGACAAGCATGACCGAAATGCAGAATGCCAACCTCAAAACAAGGTTGGTCAGACCGCTTCGATGCTTGAGGTCAAGGCGACTGCTGAACACGCTGATTCGCAAGACACCCTGCCGTTGGGACCGATCAACTTCGAGGAAATGGATTAGGTATAGACTGGAAGGAGCGTGCCGGGGAGCACCGGCCAATTATAGTGTAAGCGGGGGAAAAGCCAGACCGGACCAGGCACCTCTGAAGCAGATGCACCCCAACACCCATGCAGCCCGTGTCACAAGCCCTAACCCGTGTGATCAGGAGACCGATAATCGACTCACGCTGCAGATAGCCAACTGTGGCCTGGGTTGACGACAGTCACGCACCCACTTGTCTCTAGCGCTAACCCGTGCGGTCAGGCAACCACAGATCTACACACGCGCGGAATGCCAAGCACAGCCTGGAGCCTACCCTGACAGCTGCCCAACACCCACATGCCCCTATCCTTAACCCGTCCGTGTGGTCAGGAGGCTGCAGACCGGCGCAAAGCGCAGACAGTCCACTGCAGCCTGGAGCCTACCTCGATTGCAGCCGTGTCACCCGTGTGGTCGGGAGAATGCAGATCCATACATGCCGCAGAATGTCACATGCAGTCTGGAGCCTACCTGGATAGCAGCCCGACACCCACATGTCCTTAACCTTAACCTGAGTGGTCAGGAGGACGAAGTTCAACATGAGCTGGGGACAGCCCACAGCGGCAGCTGCAGCCTGGAGCCCACTTGGTTGCAACCAAGCATACACCAGTCCCTAACCTTAACCCGTGTGATCGGAGGCCAAAGACCAATCCAGGCTGCAGAACATCGGCTGCCACCTAGGCACTGGGGGCGCCGCGCACACACACGCAGGCTGCCCGGAGCAATCAGACAATTCCAGCTTCATCCGGCCGTTCCAGAGGTACAAAAGCAGACTGTACCCAAAGGGCTCAGGACTCAATGCGCTCCCATGTCCCAAGACCCTAACCCTAACCCGTGTGGCCGCCTACCCTACCCCTGATCTTATCCCCGCTGCAGTTCAAAGCCTCGAGCCGCACTCACGGTGCAAGGCATGCAATGAGTGCCGGCCAAAGGCAAGGTTGCAGCCCATAAAGATACTCCACATGCGCAGCGCACTCAGCTACAGCCAACCAGGATGCCTAGGGCCTGACACTCAGCTAGGGCACTCCAAGACATTAATAAAAGCGCACGCCGCTCATAAAAACGCCCCACAGGTAAGGGATCGCCTGCAGACATCCTGCAACGTCGGGAGAGCGTACAAGTATCACAAGGTGGCAAAAAGACTATGCAGAAGAAGGCTCTTTCCACACATTGGCCTTATATGCAGGAGGCTGAGCTTCACCGGTCCCAATTCCGGTGGGTGGCCTTAGGACAAACGCGCCGACAAGCATTGTGCGCAGGCTGATCACAGCATCGTGCCCATCTTGGATCGTGAGATCATCAGGACACCGAGTGTGAGGGTTGTGCAGGGGCACCCGCCCTGCGCTGAACTCGGTTCACTGAATCGGGGAAAATCGGGTAAGAGCAGCATGCCAATTTGGAACCCAAAGCCCGCCCGTGTACTTCTTGCAACAACGATAATCTCTGCACTACCCGCATTGGGCCACACAGTGCAGGTCCCTAATCCTAACCCGGCCGAAACAATCCCAATCCCTCGAGCCAAAAAAAGATCATACCAAAGAGCCGTCAGGAGGGCGCAAAAGCATGGCACCACGATGTACCGTGGCAGAAGGCGCACCACAAGCAGTCTGCAAGCCGAATACATAGGGCATAATCCATCCCCTCCGTTTCAAAGACCCAATGTCACGAACAGTACCCCTAGACTAAGGGTCCTTAACTATAACATAGGGGGCCTCTCCACAGATGCCTATGATGAGCTGCTAAATCACTTAGAAAGCCTCTCGCCATCAGACAGACCGCGCGTGGTGACCCTGCAGGAGAGTCGTTGGAAGCTGGACTGCGAATACAGCTCCGCCCGCTGGCGTGTCATTCAGCCAAGCAGGGACAGCCAAGAGCAGGCGGCGTTCTTACTATGGTGTCGAAGGCGCTGGTAGACCCTGACAACATTCAGCGCCGCGAGCCCATCCCTGGGCGACTCATGCACGTGCGCCTGCTCCTCAAACAATGCACAGTGGATGTGGTGAACACGTATCAAAAAGTTGCCACCAGCAGCGCAACTAGTACAGCAAGAGCAGAACGAAGTGAAGTGTGGGCCTCGCTGGAACACATCTTAAAGCAGCTACCATGTCGAAACCCGCTAATAGCTTGCGGGGACTTCAACACCCCACTGGAGGGAATTGAAGGTCAGACAGGCCCCATGATCCCAAAGTATGACAGCAATGCAACAGCAGATCGTGAGCAGCTTACGCAAATCATACAATCCCAGGACCTCATCCACCTCAATTCATGGACGAGGTGGGCAAAGACCACGTATGTCTCAGCCAAAAGTCAGACTCTCATAGACCACGTCTTTACTCGCTCACGGCATGGCGCTTAGGAGGTAGACACCGCCCCATTACTTTTAGCATCCCCCTTACGCGCCCACAAGCCTTAAATCGTCAGCGCCAACCGCCCAGAAAAGTTCTGGACATCACCAGCTTAATGCAAGCAGCAAAAATGCCAGCCAATCCCAAAGTACATAAGCTCCGCACCAATGTTGCCATACACATGTCGTCAGGAGAGAAGACCATAGAGGAGGTTAACGAAATTTTATTAAGGGAAGCTACTGCACTTTCGGAGTAGTCATCCCATGGTAATCGGGGGCAGTTCAGATAGGCGTAAGGCAAATGTGGGAACACTACAGACGATGGAGAAAAACCAGTAATTTGGGTTTAAAAGGTGCCATGGCGGCATGGAAAAACTACGCCCTTTTCACCAGAGCCCACAAAATTTTCAGAAAAAATGGCCGTCAAGCTAGGAAAAACTGGGTGGACATGCAAACGGCTGCCATTAATGAAGCGGCAACGCAGAAGGATGTGCGCACAATGTTTGCAATTGCAAGGCGCCTGTGTCCCAAGAATAAGCAAACAACGGTCCAGTTCAGAACACAGCAGGGCATACTCATGTCCAAGCAGCAAAGCCTCAAATACTTGAAGGATTTCTACGCGGAGCTCTTCAAACATGAGCAACCCCTGCCCCCAGAAATAAGGCAACCCATCAACTTGCAGGTTCAGGAAGCAGACGTGCTGCAACGCCTGCGCCTCCTACCCGCATATAAAGCAGCGCCGCCCGGTTTGGCCCCTAGCAACATGGAAAGTATGCTCGCAAGAGATAGCACCATGGCTCACGAAGCATACCAACCAAATTATGTCCCCCAAATTTGGAAAGACAGTTCACTAGCACTAATCCCAAAAGTAGCGCGCCCGGCATTACCGAGGCAACTACGACCAATTGGGCTAACAGAAGTTTCGGGGCGGATCATAGCGGGGATTGTGCAAGATCGGTTGAAGCCCATCGCAGAGGCCTACATGCAGCAATTGCCACAATATGCATACCTCCCTCATCGCACCACAGAAGATGCGCTCCGCAGAGCGCAGCGTCACTGCATTGCCATATACCATGAATGCCGGAAGGGCCAGCCCTCAGTCAGAGACTACTACAACCGCACCACCAAGAAGCCCCGCCAGGTGGCAGGACTTCAAGCGTCGCTGGATCTCAGTCAAGCTTTCGACAGACTTGAACGCAATCAGGTCCTGTCGGCATTACAGGACGCCCAAACCCCCCCAGAATTGATCGGTGTAATAATGAATTGGATGGAGAAGGTAAACTACCACATATCGCACAAAGGTGAGGGGGATAGTGTAGGGGCAACCAGAGGGGTAAGACAGGGCTGTCGAATAAGTCCAATATTGTGGACAATTTATACGGGGTATTTTCTAAAAACCCTTGCAAAATCCACCAGCACAGCATGGGTTCTGCAGTGCTGCGCCCTGTATGCAGACGACATACACAACACATGTACAGCTCGTTCTGCCGTTGACCTTGACGCAGCAACTTGGGAACAATGATGGACCTCCTGGTTCAATTTGGTATGCAAATTAATGCCAAAAAATCGGCAATACTTTATAGGTGTCGAGGTAGCTTTGGGAAAAAATGGAGGCACCGAAACTTTGTGCAATTGCAGGACGGCCCGGCACTACGTCTCCGATGCCCATCCGGGAAACTACTTTACATTCCCCTAAGAGAAGAACATGTGTACCTGGGAGCAGTAATATCCTTCCATAAAATTAGCGCCCCCACCATGAAACACAGAAGTCAGGTCGCAGCAGCCGCCTGGAACAGACTCAAACCAGTCTTAGGCAAGCGCTCCCTGGTCTCGCTGGCTAAAAGGTGCATATATGGAGGTCTATCATCCCCTCAGCGAACTTTTATGGATTAAACTCCTCGCAAGTTAAGGAGGACGATGTACACAAATTACGAGTTTCTTTCATGAGGCAAATCAGAGCAGTCGCCAGGAGCCCAGCGCATATTTACCGGGAAAATAATCAGACTATCCTCCAACGAATAGGACTGAAAGACCCCTTTGAAATCTTCCTAGAGGATGCAGAGAACCAGCTACAAGCCTGGAAAATAAGAGCCGAGCAAAACCCCAAGACCATCGTAGCAGACCCAGCGGACGAACGCTTTTTGCAGGAAGCAGTGAATAATTTCAAAATCGCAGTACAGCGTGCGTCTCAGACACAGACTGTTGCCCCAGCAGATAGTGCCACACAGACCCCGTGTCGCTGTCCGTGCTGTGGACATCACTCTGCCTCGCGTCGCCTTAACAGGGTTCATCAAGGCATCAAGCAGACGCGGCCAGACCTTCAACCGCCAGCTGCGTGCCGTACAAGCAGACGGCCTCCCCACTTGTGCATTTTGCCATAAGGCTTTTGCCACGTGGAAAGCATTGGAGACGCACATCACGCAAGGCCATTGCATCATGCAGGGCAGCAGTGAGCTCGGACCTCAGCGCCAATCAGACCCAGACGCAAATGTGGACATAACCCCGCTGATGCAACGGCCAGGTGTGATGTCCAAAATACGAGAGAGACAGGCTGGCAAAGCATGCTGGGGGATAATTCATTCTGCTTGGAAGTTAAGCACCATTGCCCAATCTGCTATCAGTGGATGGCGTCAGCACCAGGGCTCAAACGGCATATGCACAGGCATCATCCAGAGTGGTCGCAGCACATGCCGTCAGTACTGCAGCTCACAAAGGTGATAAAAGGGGACATGACTAGACCTCGTAAGTACTGCAGAGCGAGCAGCTTTGACATGGGCAGACACTGGAAGCAATGTCCAGTTGTCCTTAGTGCCGCTTTTCTCCAGTGCATACAGCATACACCTGCATCCCCCGTGTTACCATCCAATGCCCGAAATGGACCCGGCAGAGATGGCCAGGCTAGAGCACGAACGCTTCTTCGGGAGGCTGAGCCAACAGCCAGACATGCCGATGAAGGAGGAGGACAGTATGGGGCCGGGGAAGAGACGACGCACGGAAGCCGAGAATCAGAAGCACAAGCACGGCAAAGGAAGCGGGAAAGGGGGGTACAAAGGCAACCGACGCTCCAAGAGCTATGGGGGCCAGGACGAGCAAACCGAACTGATCCACATGTTGACGAAGCTTGTCCTACGTCACGACCAGGACATTCGGACGATCAAGCCTTTCACGTGTATGCCCAGACGGGACCGGGCTCTATCATCCCCATTCTTTACAAGGACGCCAGCAGGTGGAAGGCCATCAAAGAACAGAGTCCAACCGAGCTCAACTCAAGTCTACGGGAGACTCTGATGCGCTCGCTGTTGGAGGAGATGAGGGTCCGGATCAGGGCTTGCAAGGATCAGCCCGAATCAATCGAGTTCGCGCAGAAGCAGGAGTGGGTGGCCACTATGCGAGCATCCGGAAGCGGACACTGTGCAGTTTATTCTAGAGATCTCGTTGAGGGAGCAAGGCCATCGGATCCACTCCGTTCTATGCAAGTGGGTCAACTCTTTGGCCCTGCAATTGGTGGGCATCAGACTGCGGCAGGAGCGGCAATCCCAAGCATCGACGGGACTGGTCCAAGCGCTCAGGCAAGCGCTATGATTCCATCAACTCCGTCAGGACCTCAGCGTCCGACGCGCTGGCCACTACTCCAATGTGCCCTGCAAAACCCCAGCAATCATTGCTACATGAACCATACCCTATTACCCTACTTGTGGACAACCCTGCAGTCCACACACAAAGACCTCCAGCAATTAAGCCCCATCTTTCGGCAACTAATCAAAACCCCCACCATGGCCTTAATGCGCTCCATAATGTGGTCACACTTGACCCGCGCCTGGCCCTTACCAAATCAGCAGCATGATGCGGCCGAATTCGCCACACACCTCCACACTCAGGCAGAGCTACCTCAATTCCGAGGCAGGTGGGAGGCGCGACAGCTCAGAGAGCAAGGTATTCACATCACTGACTGCCACCCCGCAATTCTTCCACTTTCGCTGCCAACACCAGATTCGAGCGAGCCTCTGAATGTGGGGGAGTGCATTCGGCACTGAGCATCCATGCATGCATTAACTTGTCCTCCTGAGTGCATTTGCCTACAGCTGCTACGTTTTCGCCAGGTGAATGGGAGCTGGGTCAAAGCTGACAATCCGACTTGGTTGCCACGCAGCTTCATAATGCCGGTTTTTCGGAGTCAACATACCCTAGAGGTAGAGCAGGTTGAATACACTATCACGGCAATCACCCTGCGTCGAGGTTCAGCGCCATCGATGGGGCACTACAGAGCGATCTTGCTTAAGGATCGAGACCTGTGGCTGACCGATGACGGCACGCAAGCAAAAAAGATAGGCGCAGTCACAGAGATGCTGAGCAGGCAAGCGTACCTTATCTGGGGTACGAGAGAGAAGCAGACCGGCCAAAGTGGGGTACACACCGCGTCAGCTACTCAAACATCCGTTGCGCCTCAAATGAGAACGTACTCCTATGCTGAAGCGGAAGGCATGGCAAGATCGGGAAGCACTTTTCACTTTGCCACCTGGCAATAACTACACTAGGGACTTCCCTACAAAATCATTAGTGCTCGTTGAAATGTCCCACCCGAACCCGTGTCTGCTGGCCAAACCCACCCAAACTCTGGTCACCCGTGTGAGGTGGTACGCATACAACGCGCGAAACCACGATAGGAGCAGAGCAGGCAGCATGTACATAGACCGGCCCCGAGTTGTACAGCCCTCGGCCCGGAATGTGTTGAGTGGACCTCAGAAATCCTGTTCCGTGTTCTCATTTGGCCTGGGTACTGTAAACCCCTCATTTACTGTACACCGTTGAGGTACATGCATGGGCTTAACAAATCAACACTTTGCTAGACCTGAAACCAGTAGCTGAGCTGCACTACATAAGCTTCCGGATGGAGCTCCTTTCATCAACTCACATGAGATCGCTGTCATTTTCAGCTCGTCCCCAAATTGATGACTGGAGTAACATCAAATGGCACGTCCTGTAGGCATGCTCCGCAAAGAATGAGCAGGTTTCATCAACAAAGTAGGGTTCTGTTTTGTGCTTTGTGTGCATGTGACGGCCTGCGGGCCTACATCTGATGCTTCCCTTCCAAAGGAGCATGCGTCTTAGAGACGCCGGCAACGAGCCGCTGAGTTTCACACAAGCTCGCTAGGCGATTGAAGACATCGCAGCGTCATGAATGAAATGAAATGGGATCTGGGATCTAGTATACAAAATACAGGAGGCTCTATTTACACGTAGGAATATTAAGGACTGCGTAGGTCGACCAGTGTTACATATCCTCCGGACGGCGTAAGTCGACTAGTGTTATATATCCTATTGAAGTATGGAGAGCATAAACTTCAAATGTAAAAATGCCGGGGTCAAGTTACGCTGCCGAACCAGATCCCCATATACGCCATATTGTATCGATTTAAGGGGGACCATATTTTGAATCTTCGGCCAAGCCTTCTGTAGGCTTGCCTCAGGATTCGAGGTTTCGCAAAATTAATACCATTTTGGGGCTTGGGGGTCCCTGAATGAGGAGTTTAGTATTTTCGCGTATACATTGGGGTCCCCTGTTAAAGGGTTTGGGGTTGGTGTGTTTGGTTTGATGATAAATCTCCAAGGCCCAATTGCTGCAGGTTGAGGGCTTTGAGGTTTTCAGAGTTTCAGAGGCTCAGAAATCAAAATTGTCAACTAGAGACGTCCGGCGTTTCTCAAGGGATTGCAGCAAAATGACAAATAAAAAAGTCAAATTTACATACCATTGAGGCTCAAAGCAATGGCTCAAAATGTCGACACACATGCAGTGTCAGTGCAGTTTACCCACGGTCATGGTACTGTTGTCATTTTGTCCACCCGCTGGGGTTAACCCTCGAGTTGTCCAACTATGGACCATACTGTTAAGGTGTTTGTGGAAATGTGGCTCTTTCGCCGTTCTCTAAACAAACAGATTTTCCGTGTGAAAATTGAGATTCTGAATGCGCGCAGGCAAATTTTCCCATGGCTCTGTCGTGGCGAGTTCCTAGTGTCTTTGTGGCTTACGTGTGGGTGCAAGATCACTCAATATGCGGTCTATGGAGTTGTTGTCGTGTACCTCCCGCGTCGAGAAAAATATTTCACCAAATGGGTGCCTCGTGCAAATTCCGTTGAAGGGGTCAAGACTGGCTGGCCAGCAGGTTTTGCAAGTGTCTCAGGCTTATTCCCGAGGACCAACGCCAACCTTGATTTATGCAAGTCCACAGGCCAGGGCGAGGTGGGTAGCCGTACTAACGGCCGTCACCGAGCTGAAGCGCGCAGCTGTATCGCTACGCTAATTCTCGAGTCAATGATCAATGCGATCAACGAGAAGGCTCCAAACAAAGAAGAGGAGTGCCTTACACTTATGGTGTTCGGCAACGCTGATCCATATGCTGCATTAGCGGCTCTGGCAGCGACGACAGGTGAATACAATTTTCCACCAGAAATTGATTATAGCCTGTCTAAGGACACCTTATAGGTCTACTACTTGGACTGGAAGAAGGCCAAATTATCGGTCACTCTTCCAACAAACCTCTCAGAAAATCTGAAGAGTCTGGTTTTAACCACCTGCCGTTTGTCCACACGGCATTTCACGACAGCAAGAAAAGCTGGCTGGATATCCGAACTATCGGAAGTGTCGGTAACAGGGCGCATTACTTGCGTTGCTCTGATCTGTTGTTTAAGTCAACAGACACCACTTGGAAAACGCCTCTTATAATCCACCTTAAGTATACCGCAGAAAAAGGGTCTAGAACTAGGTCGGATGAGGCCACCAAGAAAAGGAAGCAGGAACGCAAGGAACACCTTGCCAGTTCCGCATCCTCAAGCAGCCATGTCTTCCGGACAACTGCAGCTGCTACTTTCTTTGGCAAGGCCAATGCCATGGGTGCCGTATTAACGGTCAAGGAGTACCTTCTCTCCCCATGGGTCCAGCTTTTGCTGATTGCCGCAATAGCGGCCTCTATTCTCATTATGATGCCTCCTACGCGACACGGACACGGTCGCAATCGTGGCAGTGGAAATCAAGGGCAGCCTGAGCCAAAATCTAAGGCCGCGCCACCAGAGGCTGCAGTGACGAATTATCGTCCACTTGAGGATCCAAACAATGGTCCTAAGCAGCCCGCGCGTTCCAAGCGTGGCTTGATTCCCTCTGATGGTTGGGGTTATATCCAATACATCGAGGGCAGAGAGGTGTATCATGACCCATTCCACTGCGCAGAGAGGCAGTCCATTACAGCGCCTACGAAATTTAAACGTCGTTGCAGACGCTGTTTTGAAATCGCTAAGGTCCACGGAGCGGCAATGTACGTGCCGCCGCCACTGCTTCCGGCAACACCGGCACAAACCAAAATATTGGCATCTCCCAACCTCCAAGGACCGCCTCCTAAGGTGAGCCCACCTACTCCACCTGCCGAAGAGCCTCAACAGGCCAACCCGATGACGCCGGGTGCGCAGGTGAGAGCGAGAGGACGTGCCGTATTAACGGCCTATGACCCTGAAGTTGAACCAGAACCGGCGACTGGTTCAGTTCAACTGTTAGAATGTACAGGTAACAT
>CAJNIZ010002784.1:15106-25236 GCA_905231905.1 Symbiodinium pilosum | reverse complement strand
ATACTAGGAGTTTAAACAATGGCTCGTATAGGGATAGGGAGGATTTGTAGGAGTTCTATGAGGGCTTTATAAAAAAATCTGTATGACCTGACAGCCTTTGCTGGGTTTGAGGCGGTTGCAGGGTGTTTCAGGTGTATGTTACCGGATAGAATGGATATGTAGGCCCCTTACCGAACGTGCTCCGTAAGGTCGGCTAAGTCACTTTTAAGGTTTACGGTGGGGGGCCCTTTGAAGGAATTCTCCGTATGTAAAGTCTGTTAAGATATTCCCAGAACTTGCAAGGCCCCTGGATCAAAATAATTTCCAAAGTATTCCCTCATCTCAGCATTTTTCTAGACACTGAGGAACAGTCCTGAACCGGGGGGTTTAGGAAGCTCTCGAGGACCCATGGCACCCCTTCAGAAAATCCAGGTTTGCAAATCACTTCTTTAATCCATAGGGGCAATCTGTGGCTGACCACATTTTCCTGAACTAGCGGCATGCAGTGCTTCTTGGTTTCTGAGTATGATGTTGATGTGTTCTCCAATGCTATGGCGGTGATTCTCGACATTCGCACTCTTCTTTCTGTAGTTATTGGTTGTCCATATTTTTTGTGGGCAGCTGCCTCGTGCTTCTAAGAACATGTTGCGAATGTCATATGGCTGCTGCCCTCACTCATTACTGGTGCTTGGGTTTAACTGAGTATTACAAGCACACTCAATTGTTGTAGAACTTGCGCTTTTCTAGCTGTTCTAGTTTTGTTGGGTCGCTTGTCCAGCTGAAGGTTCGGCCTTTCAATTCCGGCTGGAGCAGTCTTCGGTGCTGCTGCAGGTTGCGTGCAAGAGCATACGTGAATGCAGCAAACGCTGCCAGCATTTTTCAAGAACTTGTGGAGACATGTGCGGAATGTGGATCTTAGAAAGAACGCTTTCGCGAATCCCGCCCCCCATACTATAGACAGTGGATTTCGGCCATACATATCTAGCAATCTCCAGTAGCATTTAACCCTAAACCATAAACCCTATCAATTTCAGCACTGGTGGAAGGCCTTCTCGTGGGCACCACGACCGGTGGTGTGGCTGGCGGCACAGGCGCCTTCTGTCTCTACAAGTACAGAGCGGGGCCCCCAGAGATGCTTCTAACCATCTAGGGATCATAGCATGTTTGGATCTATATAGTAGTTTCCCCTAAATAGGGGGACCCCAGTATGGACTCCAAGATAGCATAATCCTTATTATGGGGACCCCCAAAATGGTACCCCTAATTTTGGGAAACCCCCATCTTGGTTCTGTGTTGAGTTTCTACCCAGTTGTGGTGGTGCTGCCAGCAGGGCTGCTTCATCGCGCACTGCGTGCGACTGCCGAACAGGGACAGTTTGAAATTGAGCATTATGTGGGCCGCTAAACGGATAGATCCTTTTGGGCATCCCTGAAGATAAGGATTGCATTCCGTGGGCGCTGTTTCTTTACCAACTTGGCAAATGTGCAGTCGCCACCATCAAGCCGATCATAGCTGTCATGATCGTCAGCAAAACAACCCTGGGAATGGCTTGAATGGCAACAATAGAGTAGCTGCTAGAAATTTCTGTGCGCGTCGCGAACTCAAACCACGTGGTCATTGCCAAATACATGTGGCTGTTTTGAACAGCAAATATGTCCAACCAGCACCTGCAGTAGTACTTCACGGTACAGCGAGGCAAAATTTAGACATGTGTTCGTTGCTTGGTTTTCATGGAGTCAGGTTCAGATCAAAGACGGCGTGATCCGAGTGCAGCTGAAGGTTCGGCAGCCCAGCGTCAGTTGCTGTGGTGAGTTTGAAGTTGAAATTGCGCATGCTTAGTTGGGCATGCTGGAATGGATTCCTTAGAGGTCCTAGTCCTAAATCAGTTCCCCACAGACATCCTTGCAACAGTCCCGATACCCACTTTCCCACATTCCACATTAAACATGAGTCAGGGACATTGCCACAGGCCAAAAAATCGCTTTCGGATGGCTGCGAGAAGATCCAAGGCTGTCGACTCAAACGCCTGGGATCAGACGGGCATAGAGGGAGTTTAAGGAGTTTATGAGGGGTCCCCATGTGGGATCCTAGGATCATTTTAGAAGTGCCTATGTGTACTATAGTCGAAACTCCATAAAGAGGTTATGTTAAGAGGGTTTCACAGGAGAGTATTATAGGGCAGGGATACTACGTAGGAGTTGAGACCCTAAACCCTAGGATTATAAGGGGGATACTGGGAGGTTAGACTACGGCTCATGTTGTTTTAGACCAGGGTTGTCTCCGATTTCCTTCACACAGCATAGTACAAAGGATTGCTTGGAGGGTCGGTGGGACTTGCAAGTAAATGGGGGTTTCCCAAAAATTAGGGGTACCTTACTAGGGGTCCGCATAATAAGGATTCTGGTATTTTGGGATCTATATTGGGGTCCCCTTGTTTTGGGAAACTGCCAAGTCAATCTTGGGCGGTATAACGGCTACGCTCGGCTGCGAAATAGATGGCTATAGGCCATAGTGCTTCTAATATTCTTACCCAAGGCTTGGTACAGAAGTCCGCCCCTAACCTTTCAAGTACTGTGTCCCTAAACCCTAAACCCCTAAACCCTAAACCCTAAACCGCTTTAATCAAGGTCGAGGTCTCCCTAGATGCGCCCAAGAGTAACAACACTTTCCGCGCCAAGGAACCCATCCACAGGGTTTAGGGTTTAGGGTTACCGAAAGAACGTATGTGGTAAGCAACTTACTTACAGTAGCTTATATCGCCCTAAGCGCAAAACTACTGCAAAGTTTCTTGTCTATTCTCTGGAGAATGCCCACTCTCTCACCCGGAGCGAGAAATCCCTTGCTACGGTTATGAAGCCCTATGCTACACTGCACCTACTTCCCCTGGCAGGAACAAACCCCAAAGAATCTGTAATTTAAGTTGAAGTTCAGGACTTATCTTGAGGAAGCTGGAGTAAGCTTAACCCTAAAACCCTAAGCCCTACGCCTGTATACTTACTCGGGGTTAGTCAGCAATCAAGGAACATAATCCTTATGATATAATCCTTGTACGTTTCCCTTATTCCAACAAAACCTAAACTCTAAACCCTCAACCATTTTAAAGTATTCCCGTATTCCCTCAACCTAAAACCCTATATGGTATTGTTCCTTATCCCCTACTAACCCCCAGTAAGTATGAGGCTGCACGCTAAAGCCCTATTAGCCTGCATAGGGCTTCATGCTACAGGCGCAACCTCGCGTGCGAAGCTGGCCATTGAGTCTGCCTCTGCAAAGGCCAAGGAGAAGGCGCTCAGCCGCATCAAGCTGGGTTTAGTGTTTAGGGGTTGTGGTTTATAGTTCCCCTTGAGTAGATAGAATATTGGGTATATGGGGATCTTTATTGTAATATACCCAAAGCCATATTCTATCTACTTAAGGGGGACTATAGGGCTTGGGGGTTCAGGGGTTTTCGGGTTTGTGGTTAGGGCTCTGAAGTTTAGGGGTTTAGGGCTTGGGGTCGCCTGGACCCTAAGGCTTTATGTCCCTGAACCCCATATGGGGGTTTCCCAACATTAGGGGTACCATTTTAGGGGTCCCAATAATAAGGACCATAGTATCTTGGGGTCTATATTGGGGTCCCCCTATTTAGGGAAAGTGCCATATATCCCCATATACCCTATCGGGACCTAGAGTTTCCATTTCATTTTCGATTTCCCTTTGCGTTTTATTCTCCATTGTTAGGGATTTTGGGGTTTGGGGCTTGCGGGTTTGGGATTCAGGGGCTTGAAGGTCTTGGGCTTGGGGCTGAAGGGTTTGGGCTTGGGGCTTTAAGGTTGTAGCATTTGTGGCTTCAGGGTTTACGATTTCGGGTGTTTTGGGATTTGGGACTAATGCGCAGCTCACAATAAAATCCCCCCGCTCCCCCCCCAACCCCCCGAGGATATGGGCGCGAGCTGTAATTAAGGGTATCCGGGTCCATGAGCTGGAGCTCCAGTCGTCGTAACCCGTAACCAGTAGTAGTACTCGCCAGTAGTACGCATTGTTCTTCCGGCGCTTCCAAGCTTTTGCTTTTTGTCGGATTGGATTTTGCAATTACAGCGGGGTTTGTAATTTTCGTGTTGGGTTCGGATTTTGCAATGCAATTACGCGGGTGTTCATTTACATGATGTCAACATTACAGTTGTTTTTGGGGGGTGGGGTGGTGGTGGGGTGTTGGTGTTTAGGCTTTTTGGGCTTTTTGGGCTTTCAGGGTCTCAGAGTTCTGGATTCAGCCCTACGATATTCAGCAGGGCTGTAACGCCACTAAGCCGTCTACATTCGTTGCAGAGGTCCTGTCTTGGGTGCAACTGCAGGACATGCAGGGATGGGCAAAAATGCAAGTGAGCATTCTCTTTTTCAGAGGTTCAGTGTTGGGTAGGAGTTTGGAATGTGTTGCAGCTTGCTATTTCCAAGCTCACAGGTAGCAGACTAGTTCCATCTTTGACTCGAAAAGCAGGTGTACAACACTTGCAACTATCCTCCAGCCCTACATGTCAATTCTACTGCCATAAGCTACAAGGCTTCCCAATAGAGGTTCTTCCTGAGATCCAATCTCCAACTTGCAGCTCAAACTATAGCTTAGTCACTGAAACCTGAGCTCTAACCCCTAAACCTTCATCCCCATCAGGCCCAACCCCCAAACCTGATAAACCCTGTAAACCTTTCAAATGCGAATGAAGCAGCCTCACCTGCTTGAGCAGGCAACGACAACCGTCGCCCTGGCTAAGGCGACAGCTTCAGTACCTGGGTGATGGGAGCCCAGTTATGGGTTGGGGTTCATGAGGGGACTAGACAGGGTATGATGTTCTTGAGTATACAATAAGGACAATCATTGGCTAGGAAGGATCCCCTTGACAGGCAATCCTTTGAGAGTAGGCTACTCTGAGAAGCTCTCACGTGGCCAGTTGGAATTAGGATGTCTTTGGGGGGGGGGGGCCAGATGCAGGGTACTGCGCTAGACGTGATATCATGTAGGGTGCCATTATATCACACTATATAGTATAAATCATGAAGTAGTATAATTTAATAGTATAATGGAGTAAGATATAGTATAATATAATCGCGTAGTATATCCGTAAGAGTACAGTATACCCTAAACCTTAAATTGTAATCTGTAAGAATATAGTATCTGCGCAAAGTTGAGCTCCTGACCTCAGGCTCATCCTGAGGGATTGTTGATCTCAATGTTTGGGGCTTGTTGTCTTTGGGGCTCCCCAAAACTAGCATGGAACCCATGTAATGCCCACAAATAATTGCCTCCTTTTAGAAACGAGCGATAGTCTATGTAGGCCCTCTGGGCCTCTGGGATTCCGTGTTATTTTGGGGGGTATATACCTTACATCCTGGGTTCGATACATCCCGGAGAGCTCCCTGTCTGTCCTTCCCTGTTCCTACACCTCAAACCCTAAACTTAGTGGGGGTTAGTAGGGAATGTGGGAACATATTACATGGGGTGCATATGGGGATCATATTCCCTTACTCCCTACTATGAACCAGCAATTCGGCTATAATCCTCAAACCTGGCCCTAGAACCTAGAGCCTAAGTCCCAACCCCGAGCCTTAACCATTAAACCTTAACCTTGAATCCCAATCCTAAAGCTTCAGCCCTAGACCTTCCAACCCATGTGTGCCATAGTCTCAACTCCTAGTATCCCCCTTAGTAGCCCGTATATTATCCCCTATATGGTAGTTTCCCAAAATAAGGGGACCCCAATATAGACCCCCAAGTATTATGGTCATTATTATTGGGACCCCCAAAAAAGGTACCCCTAATTTTGGGAACTGCCCATATAATCCTCCTTTAAGGAGTTAAGACTACAGCTCATGGGGTTAAACTGCATGCAGGCCAAGTCTGTGGAAGCAGCCGATTTGGCGAAGGCGAAGGTGAAGCTTGGGGGAGCGCTCGGGGGGCTACCCAGACTTTCGGAAGGATCTAAAAACTACATCCCCAAAACACACCCCAAATATCATTTCTATAACCCCTAAATACTTCTCCATATGATCATTCTTGCAAGATCTAGGTTTGAGGTGGCTGCCCCGGCAAGAGTACGCGAGCCATGACATGAGTGTCCTGCTGGTGACGCGTTACTTCTCACTGGGCACTAGTCCTTCGTGAAGGCTCGATATTCCCACAGGCGATAAGTTTGTTCGTGCTGGTGTTCTGCCAGGCGCGCGTCTTTCATGGCATAAGCCCCGCAGAATACCTGTGAAATCTCAATCTTGTTCTGAGATAGGCTCAAAGGGGCCACTGCTGTAGCGGGCGTCTCATGGATAGTCGTACCCTAAACCCTACACCCTTGAGGCGTATCCTACTTATCACTGTCTGTCCTTCTTTTGAGGTAGCATCCCCGGCCTTACGATTGAATTTCTGCACTCTGGAAGGAAAATATATAGATCTGTCTTGGGTGGATCTCCCACCGTGTACTGTAATAGTGACTATAAGGGATAAAGAGGATTATATTAGGGTCCTACTATATTCCCAGGTATACCACTATATCAGGCTGGGGGATCCTCCTAAAATCTGTATATGTTGGGTGTACTTAACAGAAGGGAGTCGGAGTGCTGTATAACAAAAGGAAGAGGTTGTCACGACACATGATCCTAACCAAGGGTCCCCCAACTCCTTCGTGCTTCCAACATACTCCTTGCTAGGGCTGCTAGGGGTGGCCTCATTTTGAGAAACTCCTACCCAACCCCTCGCGGACCGCCCGAATACTGAACTCCAAACCCCAAACCATGCAACCCCAAACATGTCAATCCCTCAAAACCTAAACCCGATACCGTATCCTCCTCCTTAGAATGCCCCGCTACTATCAATAGTAACTGTAGCTCAGATGAACCTCCGAACAGGTCGGTGAAGCCGTGACTTTTGCAACTTCTTCCCGAGCTGGCTTTACCTCGGTCTCAACCGCGGCCTGGCTGGAGTCAGGACTTAGGGGGATATAAGGAGGGTATACACGGATATTGGGGGTGTAAGGTGGTATATAGGGACATATAGGGCTTAGGAGGAGTCCAGCGTGAAGTGTCAAGGCGTTGAGGACTTTAGGGATCAGAGGGAGATGGGCTTTGGCAACTTTAGGAGGCGCTCTGATCGAGGGGTGGTTCGCTGTAGAGGTGTCGCAGTGTGTTTGTTCATGACTCCAATTGCAGACTGGTGCCTGCAGGCACATCATTTCTGAGTTGTTTTGCATGGATGCAAACCTTTCTAGCACGGACCGCATGGATGCAGGAGGAAAAGCCCCAAACCCTTCATCCCAGTCTTTAATTTGACTTCTCCCTAGCTTAATGAGAGGGCTTTGGTAATCCCAATCCGGCCCTGTAAGAGTCATATTGAGGCGCGGAGTCCTTGTTTTGAGGGGTTTGGAGCAACCAAATTCTCTTGAGTGTTGAACCTTGAACCTGTAAAGCCACAACCCCAATCTCAAGTTTAATCTCACCCTAAGCAAAAACATGTAAAAACCTGCAGCAGTCCCTAATATAAACCTTTAAAGCCCTATATCATTACCTGTGCCCCAAACCCCGAACCCATAGTATCTAAACCCCCAAACCCTAAACACTATACCTTATGGTGTGCCCAGGTGGTTGGTGGCTCCCTGGGCACCGTCACTGGTGCTGCCTGTGGCGCTGCAGCGGGGGCCGCGGTGGGATTGGTGGAGCTCTCAGTAGCACAGAAGAGGGCTTTCAAGGCATAGGGGTTTAGGGGTTTAGGAGTTAGGGTTTAGGTTCAGGGTTTAGGGGGTTTAGGGGTGTAGGGCCTTAGGTTTAGGGTTTGCTTATTTGTTTTTTTTAGTTGGGGTGCCTTTTTTTAGGGGAACCCCTATAGAACGAGAAGTACATGTCATAGCTGAATGCAGCCGTAGCCACTCGGGCGCCGGCGCTGATCTGATTGAATTACATACTCCAAAGATCACCTACGTGGATTCAAGTTCCCAGTGCATTTTACCTAGTATTCTTTTCCATTTGATGCTTCATTGTTGTCACATTCCCATAGTGCACTATATAACCCCCTATAACCCCAATATAACTTTATCTACTCCTATGTACTCGCAACTGTTAAGGGCCCCTGCAGTAATGGCTTCATGGCGGTCGCCGTGACTTGTAACGATTGCCTCGTGGCTGTGTTGAAATCGTTGCTCAAATTGCATCGCTCTTTGTTACAAGTTCATGAGTCTTTATACAGGCTAGTTTTAAGTACCGCAACTCAGAAACTGTTTGCCTCAAAATAGGCAGTTGCTTTCTCGTGGTTGCATTCCAGAAGTGTTATAGGCAAGAATTCAGGAACTAGGGCTTAGGTCTTACAAATTTGAGCTTGGGGACTGGAGTTTAGGAATTTGGGATCAATTAGAGTTTACCTAGGGCAGGTAGGGAGTCTGAAGACTGTCCACTCTGGGTTGAAACTCTTCAGAACGAGGATCTAGCCAAATTTTTTCTCAACAAAGGCCATTCGAAATCCCGAAGCAACAGCCTGCTTCCAGTCAGGAAGCCCGAAAACAGAAAAAGGGCCTGCCAATGTGCTCCTGAACAGGAACCACCAAATCCATGTGTAATCCCAATATATCCTTGTCCCTGGGGTTCCCTAGGACGCCCCAAATTTGAGATACGCCCATGTCAGGTGCCTGCAATCTTCACCCTCGGCTTGTCGATCCCAATTAGTGCCGGCATTGGCCTGGCAGCCGGGGCAACCACAGGAGGCGGTGCTGGCGCCATTGGAGGCAGCTCGCAAGCACTCAGCAGCCGTTAGAGGGGCTTGGGGAGTTGGTTCAGGGTTTAGGGTTTAGGGTATCCTAAACCCCAAACCCCTAAACCCCAATATAACCCCATCATGGTAGTTTCCACTATCCCTGTACAACCCCAATATATACCCTATTGCAATTACCGTTGTGGTTCTACGTGCTGTTACCACTCCGGGGACTTTTATCAAGAATGTTATCTTCATTTTCTGAGAGCAATGATCAGCACAACATGCTTTCTTGTCATTGTTTCCCTGAACTCGAGTGACGTAGACCTTTCTCAGCAACATGTGTATGTAGCCGTTGACGTTTTATTTCATGGCTGTTTCGAGCAGGTGCATGTAAAGTTCACTGGATCCGCGGGATTGATAGCATTCACAGGGTTTAGGGTTTAGGGTTGCAGTGGCGAATACCACAGACCCGAACAGTCTCAACCTGAAGTAGCTGTGTGTCTAACCCATGCTTTCCTACACGTCACAGTGGACAAGTAATTTCGTTTCCGCCAGACAGGGCTATTTCTGATTCTTAGCGCCCCTGGGGATACTGCAAAGTCTATACACTTGGGACCCCAAGAGAAATCAACACTTCTGCGAAAATCATGAAAACCTGATCCCTGATTGCCACAATCCCTGTACATACTTCTTTCACCCGAGAAACTCCTTCACAAACGAACCTGCAATTCGAGAAGCCTCAGATCACTACAGAGGTGGAGCCTGTGGCTTCGTCGGCTTCACTTACCGAGAAGAGATCAAGAGGTGCAGATTCAGATCAACTGCGTGCATCATATGCGCTATAATCTAAACTCCTTAAATTAAAGGCGTTATATAGGGGATTACATCGTGGACTACTATGGGGGTTATTAAGGGAGATACTAGGAGTTTAGACTACCATAGCTGACATGAAGTAGTGGTGTTTAGTGTGAATTTCGGGTTCAGGGTTTAGGACTTGAGGTTGAGGGCTAAATTGTTTCGATGGTTTTGTGTGTGCATCTGGTTTGTAAGAAACACTGTTGGGTTCTTCCTGTTTGCGCATTCCTTGGAAAGGGCCATCAAAACACGCTCAGTATGCAGTTCCTAGAATGTATGCTAACTTCAAAACATACATGATCTGCAGATGATTTTTTCGGTCCTTTATGTATACATACGTATATGCATGCATTTTGCATGTAAACACCATATGCTGTAAACAGGTGGGTAGTATTTGCAGTATAGTGTGTACATGTAATCAATAGCACTCATGTTCTTTCCATCATCCCAATATAACCGTGTTGATCCTCAAGACCAGGGAGCGAAGTCGCAGGGCCATCCATGACCGAGGAACCTAAAAGAACACCTAAAGAGGTAACCACTAATAAGAACCAAATCTAACCCTAAAGATCAAGGAGCAGTACTCCAACCACACAGC
>CAJNIZ010002784.1:0-11279 GCA_905231905.1 Symbiodinium pilosum | reverse complement strand
CAAAATAAGGGAACGCCAATATAGACCCCAAAATACTAGAGTCCTTATCATTGGGACCCCTAAAATGGTAGCCCTACTTTTGGGAAACTCCCATAAACCCTAAACCCTAAACCCTAAACCCCAAATCCCATTTGACTCAGACCTCCCGACTCGTACGGACGGCCTTCGTTGGTGGCGGCTTTACCGCCAGACGGGCTTCTCCCCCAGTTTGGGCTTTCAGGGTTTGGGTACGTGTTTTCGGGTGTCGGGATTATGGTTAAGGGGGGTTCATGGTTTGTGGATTTGAGTTTCATCATGGGGTCTCAATTGGTTATGAAGGGATTTTGGGGCACCGTGTACAGTAGGTCCGTGCTTTCATGTAGGCCTATGCGATCATGTACGAGTACTTCAAAGCCAGAGATATGCGTATGGGTGGTTGTCAAAATTATGGTCCCTTTTTGGATCCCCATTATACTACGGGACCTAATATTTAGGGTACCCAAAAAGGGACCATAATTTTGACAACCACCCATATGGATTTTGGAGGGATTACGGGGATTCCTTCAAAGGGCTAGGGTGACAAGATCGGCGCTCTTAGGCT
Organism: Symbiodinium pilosum; assembly: GCA_905231905.1. Taxonomy (NCBI): domain Eukaryota; class Dinophyceae; order Suessiales; family Symbiodiniaceae; genus Symbiodinium; species Symbiodinium pilosum. The sequence continues at coordinate 10,699 of CAJNIZ010002784.1, read as the reverse complement.
CCAAAATGCGCAAACGTCAGCAGTTCCCAGATGTAGGTTTCCAAGGTTGGGAGTACTTAATTAAACTAGTTATCATCCCGGGTCATCCCCGGGGATATACTGGGATAATCGAAAAGAAAATGGAACTACTATGGTGCATTGGTATTATATAGCGATAAGGAAGATCAAAATGGAAGCTGCTATTTAGGGTTTAGGTTTCCCAAAACCAGGGGTACCTTATTGGGATTCCTTATAACAAGGACTATAGTATATTAGGGTTTATATTGGGGTCCCCCTATTTAGGGAAACTACCCTTCTAGGTCATCTCCATGTTGTGCGCCATACGCTACAATAGAATCTACTCGACGATAATTGAAACACTGCAGAGCTTGGGCAAAGCCGTCAGGGACTGAAGCCTGAAGCCGTACACCAAACTACAAGGTTCCTGAAAATAGTTATTAATTTCTGTTACCAACAATCCTAATATTTAGCTGAAATTATAATTTCTACTTGGGTTCCAAATCCCTTAGAGCAAACCCTTGGCAGTCCTCCTCTTATCACCTTTCGGCTATCCTCAACTATGGTCCCAGTTTCACCTCGCAAAAGGGGGCACTCCAAAAAACAATCCAATTTTTCAGCCAGGTCATAGAAGACTCTAAACCTTACCCTCAGCCTCCTAAGCCCTAAACCCTGGACCAATCATGCCTCTTATCACTCCTAGGCTCCGCCCTTGCTGGGAGATGACCTAGAAGGGTAGTTTCCCTAAATAGGGGGACCTCAATATAACCCCAACATACTCTAGTCCTTGTTATAAGGAATCCCAATAAGGTACCCCTGTAAGGCTTGACATGCTGGTGTCAGGGGTGGATCCCTAATCCGCCCTGTATGATCCCCATATCATTCCCAAGCAAAAGGGGCTCATATAGTTTCTCATCCTTGTACATACCCCGATTCTAGTGACTGTAGAAAAAGTTTCAATAATCCCCATACAATTCCCAGGATCATATAGCTTCATATACGTACCCCGTTTAGAGTGTCTCTAGTAAATATGAAGGACCCTAAAGCCTAAAACCCTCAACCGCAACACTCCAAACCCTAAAGCCCAAAACCCTAAACCCTAAAACCCTAAACTATAATCCCTAAGACCTAAAACCTAAACCCTTACACTCTCCCTACAGTACCAGCGCGTTTCAAGTTGGAAGGTGGGAGTTGCACGACAAGCTGACAGCCGGCGAGCCCAGGGGATCTTGAAAGCTTCAGGCCTTTTAGGGTTTTAGGGTTTAGGGGTTTGGGGTTTAGGGGTTTAGGGTTTGGGTTTAGGGGTTTAAGGGGTGTAGGGTTTAGGGGTTCAGGGGTTCAGGGGTCAGGGGTTTAGGGTTTAGGGGTTTAGGGGTTTAGGTTTTAAGGATTTGAAGAGCAGATCCCTTACCTGGACCCCTTAAGAGCTTGTAAGATTATAGCCCAAAACGCCTGAACAAGTGTCAAATAGGCCATTGTTTTACATACCTGTAGGATTCACGTTCACACTGCCCTGAACATCCCGCGCTACTATTATGCTACCTTGAGGGACCGTTTTGGGAAATGTGTTGTTCAGACTTCTTGATGGGTTTTTGGTTGCGACACGGTGGCATTTCGCAGGCCGCCCAAATCGACCTGCTGGTGTGCGAGCTAGAGTGAAGGAGTCCATGCAGCCCTATATGAGCTATAGTCTCAGTTTAAGCTCCTTAAACAACCCCAGATGAGCTATAGTCCAAGCTCCTTAAAGGGGAGGTATATATGCGGATTATATGCTGATTATATAGGGCAGTACTATAGGGTTATAAAGGGGATACTGGGAGTTTAGGCTGCTATAGCTCATCTTACAGTGAGGGTATGCGTTTTTGTCGCCCCTAGCCCGAAACTCTGAATGACCTAGCAGTTTCATGTTTCGCTCCTTACCCCAACCACAAAACCCTTCTCACCACCAGTACGCATAAGCATTCCATACCCTAGGCTTTGGACCCTAAACCCCAAGCCCTAAAGCCTATAAGTCCTATAAACCCTAAACCTTAAGCATGGGTATGTCTGAGGCTACTCCCTGCGGTACTTCGATGTCCGTGGAGCTGCCGAGTTCACGCCTCAGACGAGCCGAGAAGAGACGGGCACCTGCCTGCTTAGAGTTAGGACCCGCAAGTTTGGTGTTCAGAGCTTGGTTCAGTGTAGGATTATTGGGTTTAGGGTTTTGGCATCAGAGTTTACCTAGCCCTAAACCCTGAACCCTAGGATGGGGAGGTCAGGGACTAGGGTTCAGGTTTAAGCTTAGCATTTGCAAGGGACACTGTGGGAGTCCGAGGACTATTCGCCTTCTTTTCGCAGCCGCCGGGCAAGAGTACGAGGCTGGCAGCCTAAACCCTATAAGCCCTGGGCCCCAAAAGTATGTAGAACAATGGCCTTCTGGGCTATTTTAACGTGTTTGGGCTATTATTTTACCTACTTTTGGGGTCCAAGTAAGTCCTGGTTTTGGGTTTGAGGTTCTTGCAGCTGGCCAAGGCGTTCAATGGTTGATTATAGCCCGGGGCAAACCCATCGGGATGGCGCAAAGCCAATTCTTGCTAGCGGCGACTCATTCCTAGGCTTGTCGCACTAAACCGACAGCTTTGGAGGAATTGACCCACAACCTGTCCAAGTTTTCGGCTTGTTCTTTAAACCTTCGTCGACGATGGCCTTTGTAGCCTAGATTTGTTTGCCTTAGCCCTAAACCCTAAACCCCTAAACCCTAAAGGCTTCTGGTGGTTGCAGATCGTAAGCGCTGCAGGCGTCTAAGGTTCGCCCCAGCATTCGGGGATCGCCTCAATTTGTCAACGGCTCTGTGGGGTTCCCCCTGCGCAGCTAACACTGACTTCCCCCAAGAAGAAAATTTATATTACATTTGATGAGACCATGTCGAGCCTTCATGTCCTACATAGAACTGCGCTTTCTTGTTTAGGACAACCGCTACCCGCTGGCCTTTGGCAGCGGAGTGCCCGGAGATTTTGCCACCGTGCAGCGCAAGGACTACCTGATCGGCCTTTAGGGTTTATTTAGGGAGTGTGTTGAGCATCAGCAGGCCGTTGGTGCTGTTACCCTCAAAATCTGGCCCTCCTTGCCATTATATAACAGCCTTATGCCATTGATCAAGAGAATAATGATGGTGATTATTATCTTCATGATTACCATGGTTAGTTAGCGGCATGGCTGCTGTTGCCATTTCAAGTATGATTTCTGTCATTGCTGGCGACGATGCAGCTGCTGTCTGCTGAATTACGCCCTTCGCTGGTTTGCTCTTATGAGCTTCCAAGTTGCAGGTTCTCAAACTAGTACTGGACCTCATTGAAACCTCGTGAGGAATATGGCATTTTTCCAAAATAAGGGGTCCCCCCATATAGACCCCTATATCTATATACTATAGTCCTCATTATTGGGACCCCCAAAAAAGTACCCCTATTTTGGGAAGTCCCCATACGTAACTGGAATCTCTAAACGGAACGCAATCTGGAGTTTCCATTTTTCCCATTGTCCCCATATAACACCAAAATACTATATAGTAGTTTCCATTTGTTGCCACTATCCCTATATAACCCGGACCTTAAACCTTAAATTCGTAATTTTATAGCCCCCATATTTGCCCTTATTTCCCAATCTTGAGAGGCCCGCACGATTCGGATCTCAGGAGTTCGATGATGACAAAGCCTCGGGTAAGCTGGACATCGCCCTGGGCAAGGCGCTTCATTGGTCTGTGCCCAAATACTAATTTAGGGTTCAGCGTTTAGGGTTTAGGGTTGGGGTTATATATGGATAATGGAAAATGGAAACTACTACAGTAGAATAGGAGATATCGAGGGTTACATTGGGGTATATTGGGGTTATGTATTGGTTTGTGCCCAATAATACTTCCCTGCTTTGTTAGCGTCAGGTAGAAGATGACACATCGTAAGGTTCTATCTTCCCATAATCATAAAGATGTGAAGGAGAGAAGGCCCAAAAATTGGGGAGTGCCTTTAAGAGGGTTATGGGGGAATATATAGGGTCTATATAGGGGCTATATAGGGTTATTTAGGGAGTATATCAGGGTTGTATATGGATTGTACAGGGTTTGGGGTTTAGGGGTTCCCAAAAGTAGGGGTACCGTTTTGGGGCCCCCATCAAAAGGATCATAGCATTTGGGTGTTTATATTGGTGTCCCCCTACTGGGGAAACTACCAGACCCAGCAAATCGCCAGGTGCCAATCTTGCATGTTGGCGACTTCTCACTGCCCCAGAGCAAAGCCATCGAGCGATATGTGGCCCTCAACTTATTTCCACCTCGGCGACGTGGGTGTACGCGAATTTGTGGTGCCAAGTTTTGAGGGTTTTCCAGGTCATGCTCAAGATCCTCTCTAAAGCACGGCTAGATAGGCCCTTCAATCTTGGCACATGCTCTCTTCAGGGTTTCAGTCAAAAGGCCCTGTGTCAACCCTTGTCTGAGCTTTCACAAGTCCCGCATTGCCTTGACAAATAGAAGTGCCTATACAGGGGTCCATGATTTGTTGGGGAAAGTCCTTCCTACTCCAGGCCTCTCTTTTCGGGCAGAATGCTCCCATGAGGCCCGAAAAGTTGGGATGATGGGCGACAACGAAGAAGAGGAGGCATCGACGGGTGATCTGCGCAGGGTTTACAGGGTCTAGAGGGATTGGAGCGATCGTGAGGTTCGTAAGGTTTGTGGGGTGTAGGGTGTAGGGTCTAGCGGGGCTATGGGACTCACAGGATTGTGGGCTTTCGAGCTTACGGTCCGGTTTAGGCGCCTGCAGGGGAGGTTCTCATACTGTCATAGAAGTAAGATACCCAAGCAGGAGTGGTAGTGATGTCCTTTATGGTGGTCATCTAGATCAGATTTACAATGACAAAAATGGAAGTTATTTAGGTCAATCCAGAACTAGCTGCAGTAGTAGCCCAGTTGTATGTAGTGTTGTTGTAGATAGGTGTGCCCCAAACCTTTACTAGCTTAAAAGTGCTCCAAGTGCACTTTTCGGGTAAAGCCGTCGAGCTGCGAGCTTTAGATTTTTGGGATGTCTTTTGTGGGGTGGGTTCCCTACATGCAGGGCTGCAAAACTCTGGGTGTTAAGCAAATGCTTAAAACCTAAAATAAGGACGAAATGGGAAATTGTGTTGGGATGTAGAAGTGTCAAAAGGCGCCGCCAACCCCCCCCCCCCATTTCGAGAGATGTTTCGCGGCCGCAGGCACTGGTAGATGCGATGGCAGAGCACGTCCGCGACATCAACGATGCTTCCTGGCATGACTTTTCCTTTCTGGTGGTTAGTTGAGAATAAGGGAATGTATTCTGTAGGGCCTTTCTAGGGATCATATTCCCTCATGTTTCCCTTCTAAGAATCAGTAAGTTTGAGAGGGCGGGCAGTCTGCAAATAAGAGGGAATCCATTCTCAGGGCAAGAAGAGGGGTATCTGCTCTGTGGAAGGAATCTTGACAGCTTCTTTAAAGCTTTGTCCCACCCCTCCTATGGCTGATGGAACCTATGCAAGGAGTCCTCACTGGTTTTTATGCTCGGGATTGAAATGGCGCTAGATAGTAGTTTCTGTTTCCATGATCCCTATAATAAAACCCTTGTATAATCCCTACCCCCTATACTATGCAATACTATCTTCTACAAGGACCTGGATTTTAAGCCTTACCTTGCTATACCACGAACCTTAAACCCTGCCTGAGGCCTACAACAGGAAGGGTCTCTTCTTCATGAAAGATGAGGAGAAGAAAGCAGCATCTTGGCTCAGTGGGGAACGGGTGCGCTCGGATGTTTCGCAAAAACTAGGACCTCTCTGGGGTTCTGAAATTCTCGATGGAAATTCTGTGATGTTTGGGATGTAGAGTAGGAGATAGCTGCAGAGAGTAAGAGCTAAACATGCAATCTTGGAAGGCCGCCAACACCGAAACCCTGAGCCTTGACCATCATTTCAAGACATTGCAAGTCTTTAAGGAGCTGCAGAAGAAGTGGAACGAGGAGGACACCGGGCCATGAGAAGTTTGGCGTTTCTTTTGGAGAAGCTACCGCAGCGGTTCGTGCCCAGAACCCATTAGATCTTGAACCCTACGTCCAAAAACCACGGCCTTGAATCCCAGTATAGCATATTATAGTATAGTCTAGTATACCATACGATCCTCATTGATAATCCTTCAATGCGCCAGGAGCTGCCTGAATGGCTTTCGAAGTTGGAGAAGGCCCTTCCCGGCAGCGACGGCTTTGCCGTGGGCAACAAGGCTGGCGAGCGGCACTCCGTCATCACCTCCCACGAATGCAGTAACAATCCCCTGAACCCCCTTCCCCCTGATATTAACCCTCCCAATACTGCCATTATATTCCAGGCGGAATATCTCGGATACGGGGGTGGGGTTATAATTGGGGGAGAGGTAATGACTTTGACATACTTTGACGGCAAGGCCAGGGTCACCGCTATCACAGCGGAACATGGGTAAGAATAGCAGTAACCTACAGTAGCTTGGAATTAGAGTAGTCATTCTTGTGATAAGAGCACCTAAGCCTAGCATTGCTCCTGGCTAGAATTGCCACCAGCAATTCTGAAAGGAAGGAGGCACAGAGCCAACAGTACTTGGTGCAAACCTAAGTCTCGACCCCAAGCCAAGAAGCTGACTCTGTACGCATTCAATATAATGTGTATTATAATATGCCATAATACACCTTAATATACCATAGTCTATTTCTAATATACCATGATATTTTTCAATATACCATAAATATACCATGATATGTTTTAATGCACCATCATATATCTTAATATACCATAATATCCTAACAGTAGAAGGCCTCTCTTGCCGACGTGGCCATCTTCAAGCTGTTGAAGGATGGGCTACAGCAGCCATGGGCTTGAGATGCTCAGGTTGGCCTGAAAATCACTGTAGGGCTGGGATGATGGGTGTAAGGTTTCATGTTTAAGATTCAGGCTTCAGGGTCACAAAATTGTTGTTCAAAAGCCTGCCAGCAGTTTTCTTTTGGAGAAAGTATGCTTGGCGCACGCAGGACACGTTTCCCAACGACGTCTCCGCTGCCTACGACTCCTGCCCAAAGGTGAAGGCATGGGCAGATCCAGTTCTTTGATGAGTTCAAGTGCTAACCGTAAGGCCTTCGCCCGGCAAAATGTTATTGTTACAGCAATCAATGTTATAGATTGCATTCTTTAGGTTTTTAATGCTCAGCTGCGAGTGTTGTATAGTTGTAAGAATGGCCGGGCACGCATTCTGCATTATTCATGCCCTGGGGAATGGGGGCATGGATCCCTATAGTGGTCGGCTACCAGGATACTCGTAATAACCCACACAACAGTACTTAAAAGCCATCCCACTAAGCATGAATGAGCAGTGCAGGCAATCGTCAGCGGCGTTGAGAAGAATGAGGGCATCAAGAAGTGGCTGGCAGAAAGGCGGGCTGTGCTGGGCAACGCACTAGCCATAGTACAGTTAAGGGTGAATAACCCTCTCAACCTTTCCCTCCATATTCAACAGTTTTTCCCCAGAAGGTTTGGTATTTTTTCATTGGCCAGGTTATGTCAGGGGCAAGGACGCAGAGTTGCCTTCAAGCCCTTGCACAGCTTTTAGCGTGCCATTATTTGACTCAGGGATTATCCCTGCGTCGCCGAATTCCTCGGCCTCTCCATCATGAACATGTGTCCAAAGAGATGCAAACTGCTCTATGCAGGCAAGGGTTGTAGTCAGACCATCAGGAATCAAGGATATCATCTTCTTGTAGTTCTAATGCGAATATGACGGAGTGTCTCTCAATATCCTATTCTATTGATTCAAACCCCTGCACTGGGCATCCTGCTCTTCAACCTCAAGCAAACGCACCCTACATATGAGCTATGGGCTATAGTTCCTTGAGGGGGTTATATTGGGGTTTATATGAGGGACTATTATAGAGGGTATCAAGGGGGATACTAGGAGCTTAAGCTATAGCTCATATGTTAATGCCTGCCAACAGGGAGCCCGTCACCTGAAGCCTAAAGCCTTGGGGATGACATCATTCAACATCCACAATTAGGGTTCAGGGTTCAGGGTTTAGGGTTCAGGGTTTAGGGTTCAGGGTTTAGGGTTTAGGGTTTAGGTCCGGCAGCAGCTTTGACTTGGGGATAGTTAGGGAATAGGGGAACAGATTATCTAGGGTTTCTATAGGGCTTATATTCTTTTATTCCCAAACCACCAGTGCAGTAAACCCTAAATTCTAAACCCTAAACCCAATACCTTAACCCTAAACCCCTAGACCCTAAATAGACCCAAAACCCAGTTGAGTACCTTTGAATCTGAATGTCAAAAGCTTTGACCTGCCAGGCCAGACACCTGGGTTTGATGGGAGCGACTCCTTTTTTCGCCCTGTACAGCCTGTAGCTTACTGGTGACTAGTAGGGAACAAGGGAATCCAATCCCTGTATAATCCCCATATAATGTATTCCGTATTCCCTTACTCCCTACTACCCCCCAGTAAGGTAGATATGTGCCAAAGATCCGGTCCGCCTTGTTCGTCCTTACAGCGACTTATGATTTCTGTGATGTAGCGCGACCTTCTTGCTGGCATGTAGCCATATGATTAGAAAACCTGACCATATGACGGCGAAGCTCAACAAAGGCAGGTGCCGCGCCTCTTCGCTATTCTCACTGGGACTCCTGTAGTCTGCTAATTCGCCCATATACCCGTGGGGTTCCCTGGAATGCGCTTTGAGCGCACCCTAAACCCTAAACCCTAAGCCAAGAGTTGCTGTGACGTGCTGTCCCTTGGCTCAGCTTTAATCCGTGCGGACGCCTTGGTTGAGCGGCAGTGCCTTGGATGAAGTCCTTTTTTTGAGCTTATGGTCTAAACTCCTTAAAGGGTTTATATAGGGTCTTATATAGGGGAGTATTATAGGGGTTATTAAGTGGGCTTCTAGGAGTGTGTAGACTATAGCTTATTTGGACTGGGTATCCGGGCTTTCCGGGGAAGCAGGCCGCAAACCCAAGCGAACTCTAGCTCAGTGCATTGAAGTGGGATAAATTCGCCAGAGTATTGTTGGATGCCGAGGGTTTGGGTAATTGGCATGCTGTCAAAACTCTTTCAGACATGGCTTGATCCAACGTATTATTTGATCCAGCTTTTGGGCAGAAGAATGAATTATTAAGATGGATCTTGACGTCATAAAAAGTTCTTCCCTCAGGATCACGCGGTATGAAGTACGTATGTTACTCCATATGGCCTTCAAAAGCCGCTTGCCGTTTCAGGAGGGATGGCGCCCTGCAGATGCCTTTATCATGGAGAAGGCAAGTCGGAAAAGCCTGCAACCCACCTCTCCTTGCATTAGGGATAATGAACATAGGGTTATACAGGGTTATATTCGGGTTATATTCGGGTTATATAGGGATATTAGAGGGATAATGGAAAAGAAAATGGAAGCTACTATTTACATTAGGGTTTGGGGTTTAGGGTTGCGCAAGATGACCTGCAGGCATCAGCTTCTGTGATGTGATTCGCGTACATAGATGCATGACCTATAGGGAGTGCAAAGGCCTGCGTGGCCATCCCGCCAACTGCGACGCCCCCGGTCACGACCCCGGACGCTTCTTGAACTCTGCCCTTGAAAGCTGTGTCAAGCAGAACGGTAGGTGCTTTGCCCTCACGGGGTGTCTGTTCTTTGTGTTTTGCGAGGAGTGCTACTATTCGCTAGCTGACGCTCAGAAACCCCGCCTGCCGCCAAAACCTCAAAGCTAGAGAAGGGCGGGAGGAAAAACAGAGAAATAGGGAATCATTCAAGGAGGGCTCAGCACCTTGCGGCAGAGGCCCCACTTTGAGGGCTCTTCACTAGACGATTCCTCTGATGTTGGGCCCACCTTTTTTGGCTTCCCGCTTTGGAAGCCACAATAGATAGGGCCGTTTTGGGGGGGAGAAGTAGCAGGAGCTACAGATGAAAGGCAACGGTGAAGGGGAAGGACTGAAGTCATAACCAGATTCACTAGAGTTTAAGGCCTTACAGAATTATAACAAGGATGACGAAGGATCCTATTGGCTGCAAGTAATGTAGCCCGTGGCCTGCATGAAGTGCGTGCAAGTAAATACACACATATTAAGGACCGTGTCCCTAGACTAGAAGTCCCCCCTCTTGTCGGCCCTTTCACTTACCTGTGGTTAGCTAGGAATGCAGGAATGGATCGTCATAGCAGTCCCTATAAAACCAACTCATTGTAGTAGTTTCCATTTTCTTTTCCACTCCTTCATTCCCACCCCTAAGCCCTAAACCCTAGACCCTATCCATTTTCTTTTTCATTCCTTCATTCCCACCCCTAAACCCCAAACCCTATCCAGTTTCCTTTCCATTCTTTCATTCCCACCCTAAACCCTAAACCCTATCCAGTTTCTTTTCCATTCTTTCATTCCCACCCCTAGACCCTAAACCCTAGACCCTATCCATGTTCTTTTCCATTCTTTCATTCTTAGCTAACCAAAGTCCCTTTCATTGTGGCGTCTAAGGCAGAGGGCCAACTTGCAAGGCGACCTCTGGCGCAAATTGAAAAAAGGTTGCGGCCAGCATTTCAAAGGGTTTTCGGGCTTAGCGCTTTCGGGTTTAGGGTTTAGGGTTCAAGGTTTAGGGTTTATGGGTTCAAGGTTTAGGGTTTAGGGTTCAAGGTTTAGGGTTCAAGGTTTAGGGTTTAGGGTTCAAGGTTTAGGGTTTAGGG
>CAJNIZ010002783.1:6937-25241 GCA_905231905.1 Symbiodinium pilosum | reverse complement strand
AATCGTTTATTTTAAAGGATGTTTTTTTAAAATACAGAAGGAACCCTTAATTAAAGACTTTTGGTCCCTTTGGGTCTGTCAGGCGCTTTCCATACTGACTCAGAGAGATAATCCGCAAGGGTTTGAAATCTTTCCTCACGCGAGACCAGTTTGCGATCCATATTGAAAAGATTGGCACTCTGTTGGCGAAAGGAGTTTCGCAGTTGACGTACTTGTTTCCATTGTTCAATGGCAGAACCATGAGATTCGTCACGCAGCGTAGTGGCGATGAACTGCCTTTTATCTTGCCCAGCGGACTGTTTGACACGCTTACGCATGTGTTTAACCTCCTGGAGAGTAAGGTCTGAAGTCGAGTGCATCTCTGTTATTAGGTCAAAGGTATGTTGAATGATCCGCGGTTTCTTGGGAGAATATTGTAACTTAGGGATAGGCGGCAGATGCTTGGAGAAAGTTTCTGACAAAAAAATTGATTGTTCCTCCGGTCGAAGAGATTTCCAGTTGGCAAATTTCTACCTGGCAGGGTTGGAGAGGTCAGGGGAGCCACTGGCACAGGTTCAAACAGAAAACACATGATCTCGTCAAACATCACCATCATGGCCTCAAACTTGCAGCCAGGCACAAAACATGACGAATCCGCGCGGTAGCGTCCAATCAGGTGCGTTGACGCCGCAACGCTTCAATTGCGGGACTTGCTTTGGCTCGAGCCTTTAGGCTTTTCGTGTTAGGATTCAAACCTTGAGGGTTGCCCGTGGTTGCTTGGACTTTAGAGCTTTGGCAAGGCACGCTGCTAGTCGCAGGGCGCCAGAAGGGAATGTGTACAAAACGCAATCGCAGCAGTCGCCACAACCACATGTAAGGAAAAAGCACTTTACGGGACACATGTGAAGAACATGGGCTTTTAGCGCATCAAGTGCAAGGCGTTTCCCACTACACATCCCTTTAGCAGATGCAAAGAATTCAGTATTGGGGGACCTACATAAACCAAGACACAAGCTTATTTGCGCCTAATAAGCCTTAACAGCCATTGTTTAGGTTTACATAGGTTTACATAGGGCTGAATAGGATAGCAACCCTTACTTCCCCCTAATAAAGGTTTACCATGCTTAGACAAGCAAGGAGCCTTTTGCAGCATGAACCCCTAGTTCCTTCAGGCTGACCAGAACCCCCCGCCCCAGGACCGCGCCAATCCCCGTGATTTCATTTGGCTAGAACAAGCTGGGTTACTCAGGATATTTCACACCTCCTCCTCAGTATGTGAAAGCGCTGGTTTTCGGGGAGCCGTGGGGTGGGATCAGCCTACGAATTCCGAGGCATTCCGAGGCATCCGATTGGGGGTTGAACATTTGGGGCCCCGCGGCCCTGAAAACAAATTAAAAATATCAAGAGTTCTTCGAGAGGGCCACGCGCAGGACAAGGCGAAACTTTGAAAATCCACGACCCACAGCCTCATATTCTTCGAGGTTCCCAGAAACAGTTCCGAGGCATTCCGAGGCGCCTCCCAAGCACGCCCCCAAGGCAGCAAATCAGTCTAGTCTGGAATTCCAAAGATCAAAGAATTTTCAGCAAAGGGCCCAGAAAGCCTCCAAATCCACAAATTTTCTTTCAAAACTCAAACTGCGCACGAAAGCCTTTCAAGATTGGGTTTGGAATCGCTGTGGGTCTGAAACACGCTGCTCAAGAACACTGAGTGCGGAGTGCTGTATGATACTGCTTGGCAAGAGCTACCAATTGATGGTGCATACTGGGAACGGAATCTCCGAGGATTAAACGCATCGCGTATTGGGAGTCGGCGTGGACATCAATTTTTGCCCCACGTGGGAGATCACTATAATGCAGAAGAAAATCAAACAGCTTGATTAGAGCCCGGAGCGCTCCAGTGGTGATGGAGCCGTAGAGCTCCGGCAAAATGGAATCATCTGCAGGCTGAGTTTTTACTACTCCGTGAAATGTAAGCCAATTGGGGGAGGGCCCAGGAGCGCTAAGAGGCCTTGTATCGTGGACAAGTGCCAAACCCCATCCGGCGGGGTTGTCTGGAGAAACTACTCGGCTGTTCGGGCAGGAACCATCCGTGTGTGCTACATAATGGTGAGACACCTCTGGAAGGGAAAAACCGTTACCTACAGATTTCAGGAGATCTTGCTCAACCTTAGCATAATACTTTCTGGCTTGAGTGTAATCGAACTTGGGAATAGTTGGAGCCGGGGTCTTCTCAGGAATCTTAGTACAGATTTGCATGAGGAGGGGCAAATGTCTGGAATTGACCATCTGTTGAAAAACAGAGCCTGTGCTGGTGTGTAAATTTCCCATCCAGAGCTTCTGAAGGAATATGATGAGTCTGATTTAGTTTCCTTCACTGCAAGAATATGAATCTCGCTGAGTAAGCCAGTGTAGTATTTGATCATACTTTGCAACTTCTTTGAGACCTTCTTCCACATTCCATGCAGCACGTTGATCTTAGTGCCTGAGGGTAAGGAGCGACCTGAATGTTTGAAGCACAAACGTAGTTGATTGTAAGCAATTCTACCCTGCGGCATATTTGGGAGAGTTTTCTCTGGGTCGGCTCTGAACATGTCGGAAACCTCCGCCGCGTGTTCGCAGGGTGGATCCTGTCTGCTGGCTTTGCCCTTGCCTATAATCATAATCCCTTTGCGAAGCTATAATAGCTGCTTCTGCTTCCAGCGGCCATGCCGCATGGTCAACACTGCCTGCGGCCTGTGCCCTCTGGAGGTACCCCCTTGAATGTCACGGTTTTGGTAGCAGCCTCGGCTAAAGGACTGGGCATCGCTGTGGTGGACCGATCCGTGCTTCCATCCATAAGCGTTTCCATCCGAAAATTTCATCCAGTGATAAGTGTTGTCACCTCGAACTTCTTCCATCGCAAGTTGGTTCCACGCGTAAGTGTTTCCAATGGTAAGTTGTGTATCCTTGTAGTGGCGCGACTCTCTCCACTGTCGCTTACTTTCACTGTGCCTGCGGCATCCCGGCCCGCCTCCTCTGGAGGCAACCGCTCTCAGCATGATCCCGTACAAACAGGGCAATGCCGATCTAATCGCGTAAACGATTGTCGGCTGCGATATACGGATACAATGTACCCACACTTTATCCCTACCATAAAAAAATCAAAAGCACGCACCCCATTGAATCTGACACTGCTTTCACTTCATGTATTTGGCCTAGGAAAGGGGGCTTCTCTGACATGAACATTTCCATTCAAAGCGTGGGCAAGTTTATTGGCGGAGCCAGTGAAGCCACTTAGGAGGCGCATCACTCGTGGTACAGTGCTTTTCGGGGCCAACGTCGGTGACCTTCCCATCTCGTGGACAAAAGTTGGGGGGTGCTAGTTAGAGTATGCGTGAAATCCTGGCGGTCCACGTATGGGGCAGGAGGGGAAAGCCTCGCTCCTAGCTGACAAAATTCAGATGGCCAGAGTGCGGCAGGCTAGTTCGGGAGGTTTTTCAAGGTAGCTGCGGAAAAAACAGCTTAAAGGCGAAAGCAGCTGTGAAACTTTTCGGGTTGTAAGTTGTTTCCAATGGTAAGTTCTTTTCCAGTGGTAAGGGTTGTTGGTCCAAAGGACGAGGAGGTAACCATCTCATTTTGGAGTGGGTGTAGAGGATTTGAATCTGACCATGTTGGAGGGAGGTCGATCAATGTATGAGCCATAGTCAGTGAACATATTGTGGAGACGGCTGCGCAGGCTGTTCTGGAGTCGCCGCGCCTGCATCAGCTGCTGGCGCTGTCGACAGGGCTGCAAAGGAAAGACCTAACTATCCATGCCGACATGGAAACATAAAAAATGTAAACCAATGTGGAAATGCGAACATGTGGTAAAGCTGTGGAAGTGCTGCGACAGTGCAAAGTTGAACAAATGCGGGATCAGGCTGCACTCGAGCCTAACAACCTCTATAATACTCCCCTAGATACCCCCCTACATAACCCTCCTTTGAGGAGCTTAGATTATAGCTCAAGTAATGGTCAGCCTCCAGATTCTTCGTGATTTTCCGTCGGAAAGCAAGCACAACCTTGTGATCTTAAGCCCCAGAACAGGCGACAAGCATCCCTACCCAAAATATGCCTCCACGCATAACATCTGTGATTCCTTCCTAGTGAGGTATCCATTGTCAAGATGATTCTACCCAGTGCAGAATGGCATAGTCGGTAGACGGAACTTCCTTATTCGTCCTCCGAGGTAAGCTCGCGTAGTTCCTGGGGTTTAGAGAAGGGGCTTCACACACAGTTGGGGCAGTTTTTTGGCCCTAAGGGTTTTCATGGGAATGGTGACCACATGACAGTAAGTAGAACATGAAAACGTGGAATAATCCGACACAGCGTCAGAAACAAAGGCTGGAAGGAATTTGAGAAGATGTGCATTGACAAAATGGGTAGGGTAGCCAAACTAAGAAAGATAGGGTGCCAAGCCAACGAAGCTTCGGCGCCGGCAGCTATGTGGGGAATTGGGGTCAGGGGCAGACGGGAGGAAGGCAGTTGTCTGGCGAGCGTTCATGTCCCCTTGTTTACATCTTCAAACTTTTCTTCGACCTTTTGCTGAATAGGGAGTGAAAGAATGGATGGTCCCTTTTTCATCACCTAACTACAATTACTTTCTACAAGTCTATCATCCATTTCCCCAGCCCCTTTGCGTCTTACTGCAACATGGGAATCTCCTTAAACAAGGAACAGCTTGCCAACCTTCACTGAAAACTTCAACACTTCTGCATAGGTGGACGTTGCCCCTTCAACATCCATGGGACCGGCTGAGAAGCCACTGCCAGGATTGCATAAAAAGAGCGCGTGCTGCCACTTGGAGGATCTGATGGCATGCAACGCGCCTGCTCCATACACCCCCTAAGACTACTAGTTGGCACTAAAGATGGAACCCCCAAGAAGGGACCCACAATCTTGATAAAGCTTCCCGACTGTTACCCCAGGGACTAGCTTACGTGAAGCCTGTGGTTGCTCAGGTCTAGGTACTACACGCCAACGTGAAGCCTGAAAAAAAGCCTGATTATAGGCCATTATTCTTTAAATGGGCCTCTGCGAGCCCTGGACTAAGGTCCTGATACATTCCTTTATCGGTCTGCCAAACCTCTTATACATCCCCCTACAGTTCCTCCCCAACTAACTTTAGTCCGTAGCTCATAAGAAGATGCCTACTGGCTCTGTGGCGGGCGTGTAGGCCACCATCCTCCAACACTTACGAGCAGCGACACTCACGTCTACAAAAGTGGGCCGCAGGTCCCTACAATTGCTATGTCGCAAAGCGATTGTTCCGCACACGATCCCAAGATAAAGAATCCTGACGGTGAGACTCACATGTGGCCATCCATTTCAGAGGTGTGTCCTGCTCTCTTTGCATGAAGAAATACTATCACCCTTTCCTTCGAGCTCTGAAAATAAAGCCCCACCATGACTGGCAACAACCCACCATCCTGTCAAATCTGGATGCTAAAGCTGCTGCGCACTCGTGCTTCATCTGACGCACCGCCGACCTTTTGCACCCTTGCACATCGCGAAGAGACTCGACAAGTCAATTGGCTGAAAACATGTTACAGTGCGTACCGTCCATGCGATCTGTAAGGCCCGTATAAATGACCTTGGGGTCTCTACTTAATCGCGGGGCATGCTGCTGGCAGCCTCAAGTTATGATGATACCCACCGTTGTGGAGTAGACCCTTAAGCCTAAACCGTAAACCCGTCTAATATTCGGGGATGGGGACTTGCACTTTAGGAAGGGGATTGGTATGGGCACCAAACCTGACGAAACGCACCATAAGGCCTACGCATAACCATAATGGCATGCATGAGTCGGGTCCAGGGTTTAGGGTTATAAGTGCTCCCCCAAGCAACTGATAGTGGAAAGTAGGAAGCACACAGGACCCTCAAAAGATTACCTGTGTCCCTGAGTTTAGGGTGCACCTGTGTGCCCTGTGGTCATAACTAGTGCCTGGTGGGCTCTTCTTAGATCGGCCTAGCTGTTGAGCTTGCTGCAGCTTGCTGAGAAGGTATACGAGGATTCCATATAACCCAAGCCCTTGAAGGATACCTACTCAGCTACCATGCATTGGTGACAGCGACATGGAATTCTGATGGGGTGTTTCATGACTTTGAAGCCGTTACCCAATGGCAAAACAGAACTTCATGTTCTGCAAGGGGTCTAAGTAATGACCCGTATCATCTTAAGGCCTCTTTGAGATGCCCTGTACTGTATTTCTAGAAGGAGTATCGGAAAGCTCGAGATCACCTCCAAGAGAAAGTTAGCAATTTTGGAAGCGCAGGCAAAGCATAGCTGCACCCCTATGATGATACTACTGTCTGCAAGGTGTAGCCCGGTCGTTAAATTCTGGGCACAGCGAGTCACTTTGCGGATCGACTAAAATCAAGATCAGCAAATATGCCTCGCAATCTCCAAAACACGCAAGACAATTGGGGTAGTTCTCCGAAAATGGACAACTTAGTAAACCCCCTTCTGCCCTTTTGTTAGATTCTCCTTTGATCCAGAGCTCCCATTTGGATCTCTAAGCCTTGAGCCCTTGCTGAAATCGCTGTGCCACCTGCTGACAACAAAGCAGCAAAACAGGCGGGCCCCTAAACCCTAAACCGCGTGCCAAAATCAACAGAATAAGGGTGTAGCACATGTGTTACTACCGCAGTCGAAGGCTCATCAAGCGGAATATTGCTATTCGGGTGTCTTCTACATTAGCACCTGCGGTCGCCATCAGATGATGCCATCGTGAAGGTACCTGTGACTTTGAGTTTGCATGCAAGCTATGGTCAATATCTCCCAAATACGTAATTAACGGATACGGAGGGACTACACTCAAGTACCAAATAAATCCCTAGGTCCACTCTCATTGGTGCCTTGGTAACCCTAATATTGACAATAGCGGCTCAGTAGCGCGTGTGCTCACGAGCTCCGAGTATCGAAAACTTGGCAATGGACGCCGAAGTACAAGGTTTCAAGATATTGGGATTTCCAAAAATAGGGGAGGGGTATCTATCTGGGGGTCCCTATATTAAGGATTACAAAATTTTCGGGTCTATGTGGTTTATGGAAACCACAATATTGCGCTCAGCTCTTGTTTAGGGTTTGCCGCTTGCATGGCTATCAAAGCAGCGCTTAGGGTTTAGTATTTAGGGGCGTCGATGGGATCCGAAATTCCACAGAACATGATCTGCAATCATATGCCGTGATCTTCAGAACCTCACTTGGATCTGCAGCTGCCAGCATGCAGCACTCCTGCCGTGACAGTCCGCGCAACGGATCACCGGGCATGCGAGCTAGAAGCTGCCAGAGGCATTTCAGGTGTCAGTCTGTGAACGCTTCTCCTCTCGATCTTCCCCTTAGAGTTTACACATGCTTTTGTTGCCTTTAACGGGGCGCGTTTTGCCACAGGAGAAAATCATTCAAAAGGATTAGTATGTTTGGCTGCCTTCCAAGAAAGGTGAAGATGAGGGGGATATATTTCCTCCATAAGCTTACTATCATGCCTACCGTAACCCCGTGTAAGTAGCTTACCTAACTCTTAGTCAGCAGAGTGTCCAATAGAATAGGGGAGGGTAATACTTAGACCTTCAGTTGCTACTAAAGTGGGCATACAGGTGCATGTGCAAGCTCTTAATAAGCCCAAAAAAGGAACATACTTTGCAACCTACCATATGAGTATGAGCACGGTTAGGAAGTGATACATTCCGGCATCAATGGCGCCGACTTGAGCCTTAACCCGGCCCCCCCGGACAAGCATTTCACCAGGACCAAACCCTAAATCGCCAGTCTGGTACCTACTACAACTGCTCTTGGGCTTCAACATGTTCTGGGGACGGGTCCATATTCGCGTCTTGCTAGCACCTAAAAAAACCCTTGGAAGCGTCAGAATCCTGACGGTTCCTTTGAATTTGAGGCTCGCTGCCTGGGGTCAGGGAATGGAAGATGGTACGAACCCTGAACCCAAATCCTTTCAAGAGTAGAGAGGTCTTGGGCCACTGAAGTTATAGCGCAGGACCCAAAACGTGCAATTAGATCAAACTGCTGGTCGTTTTGAGAGCTCTTTACTAGGACTCCGTTTCAAGCAGGCCAGTGCCAAACATCACGATGCCTCCAAGGGGTTCAGGGTTGCTGTAGCTGTTGCCAAGCAGGCTCCGGAAATGCCTCCTGCGTTGAGCCCCAAAGTTTTGAGGAGCGTTCGCCAGGCATGCCTCTTTTGATATCACAACAAATCTGCACGTCAACCCGCACTCACAAGGGCCAACCCCCTATTTTGGAGTTTCCCGAAACAAATACAGACCCCAAAAAAGTCAATCCTTATTGTTGGGAGCCCCAAAATTTTATCCCTGATTTAAGGACTCTTCTGCCCTAGGGCCCTAGGGTACGCGTAAACTGGAGCAGGTGCACCTCTACCACCGATTATGGGCCCAATGGTGGCTGAGTCGGCTAAGCCCTGACATGCCCTGACTGCCTTGCCCTTCGAAGGAGTCTGGTATAAGTATAGCGCTACCTGCGAGAGGCAGAGTTGCGGCTTCATAGCAGCAGTAAGAGGCATTATAAGTACTCGCTCGCCCCTTTACTCCCCAACTAACAAAAATCAACTTTTTTAGATTAACCCATACGACAACAAAGTGTCTTGCTAAATTTGTAGAAGAATGCCGCTGCTGGCTGGATACTGCAGTGCGCAAGAAGTAGACCGAACAGGTCCGCGCGTTTGAGCGAGACTAATTCGGCCCCTGTATGACACTTTGGAGGTGGCATGAAAGTACCCTCGCTCGCACACTACTTGTCACTGCCCGTACAGCTGCCTCACTCAGGCCTTCCTGAATGGCCCTCTAGTTTACATCTCTTAATTAAAGAAAGCAAGCCGTGATGCGGGTTGCAGTGGTTCTTCAAGGTACGGCAGGAAGCACAGGTAAGATCCTTTCGGCTCTTCCGCAACTTCCACCGCCTCCCAGGGGGCCTCCCAAGAGCACCAGGCGATTTCGAGGTTTTGCCCAGCCCTTCCATGAGGCATCCCAAAATGATTCTGCAGGGAGCTTTGGGGGGCTAGGCCCTCCACCATTCGCGTGTTCTTGAGCAATGAATTCTAGTCCAGGCAACCCGTCAACACCTAAGCTCTGAACACTTCTGTAACCTCGGACTCACAGCAATTAGATTCTATGCCTGAGTTCAACTGTCCTCCATGCATTATGAGTGGCTAGCGTGTGGTTCGCAAAAGCGACTCCAGTTGCTAGTGTCCCAAACCGTGGTGAAAATGATGCTGCCTCCATTCAAACAGAGAGGCATTAGGTGAGAATTGGTGTTTGGGACGTATCATCTTGTGAAAACATACGGCGTATAGTCCCAAAAAGCACTGGGTACAATAGGAATTGGGGAGTAGATTAAGCAGTAGCAATATACAGGCTATGATCAGAGTTTGGGGCATATGCCAAAAGATTGCTAGGAACAGAATGAAGGTTTGGGTTCGGATCATTCTCTCTTCTATCATAATGACACGAGGGCTTTGAGGTCTACATTAGCCCCAAAACCTAAACTCTAAACCCGAAGTCTCTGCATTAGGCCTCTACGTAAAAGTTCCTCATCCGACACCAACTCAATTTCGAGGGCAGCTATGCATAGCACACATTAGGGCTTGGGGTGTCGGATGCCTCCTGATCATGAATAGTCCTTCTGCAATGAAAGCGTACTACATGGCGAGTCATTCCCAACCTATAAGAATAAGCCTGCAGGAATTCTGTTTTGGGGCTCTCATTTCCCCCACACTACTGGTCACTACTACAAACAATAAAGCCAAAACTCCGCAAAGACCATGGCCCATCCTAAGAATGTGCCGCAAGCAAAACATAGCATCCGCTCAATCAGGCTGAACTTGTGGATATCTTAAAGGCGCACAATCACTTACGGGCTATAAGTAGACAGTGAGGGGTCTCCCTTAACGGTTCTACGGTAGTTTTCATGAAGTGGGTGGCCGTTATATAGATCCCTAGACGCTACAAACCTTCCATTGGGGACCCCGCACCAGGGAGCCCCGCAGGTTTGGAAACTCCAAACCCTGTATATGCGTAAATACGTCCTGATTACCACCCGTTTAGGGGTTTAGGGGTTTAGGATCTTTTTGAGACGCTCCCATATGGATCTTCACTGCTCGCGGTAGGTAGTGGTATGCGCTGCTGCGCGGTGAGGCATCAGATCAATTCCCTCAATACCACGCCATGAAATAACAGTAACTAGGAATTAATGGTTAATGGTTAAATAATTGTAGTAAGAATATCATCCCCTTAATATTGAAACCAACCCCCCACCCCCCGCCCCCATAACCAAATAATCCTAATACATTAGTGATAACAGTAGTAATGACCTCATCCCCCTAATATTGAAATCCCCCCACCCCTCGCCCCCATGACTAAATACTCCGTATACATATACATATATACAATCGATAGCATATATATGTATATATATATATACATACTACAAGGGGAATATCTAACATCAGGGTGGTGGGGGTTTGACTATTCGCGGGGGAGATGAGAAACAGCAATAATGAAAGTACTAGCCACCCTATACAAAAGCAGGCAGTTGCCTGCGCCCACTAATTGCACAGCAGTCACGACCACATCTTAAGGTACACCATCTATGAGCTAGAACCTTCCTCTGCGCTCATGACTTCCACGAAGGGAACTTATCTGGCGCTGCTCAAACTGAGATAGCATCTCCCAAGTCACGTACGTCGGGAAGTCCCTCAACCGAAGCTCCTGGCAGTTTGCGGTGAAGTCTCTTCGCTTACCGAGTGCCGCTTGGCGTAGGCAGTGGAAAGAAGATTGGAACCCTGACGCTACGTCCCTACAATAGCTAGTCTTCGATAATCATCGCTGTATCCTTTTCCCTCATTCTATACTAACAGCCCGGAAGTTTACAGCAACAAACTCCTGACACGTTGACGCTCAAGTAACATCTTTTAGAAAGACTCTCATCCTAACACCGTAGGCGCACCAAATCACCCTTGCTCTGGGACCTAGGGATGGGTGTAGGGTGTAAGTTAGGTGGACCCCCCACCCAGTAATAGTGACTATAAGGGATAATAGGGATCATATTGGGGTCCTTGGGGGGTCCTCCTAAAGTGTAAGGCTTAAGGCTTCTAGGGCTTAGGGTTTATCATCCTATCACTGTGTAGAATGTAGGCAGGGGGTGGATGCCTCAGTGTGTGTGTAGTTGTAGTAGTAGTAGTAGTAGTAGTTGTAGTAGTAGTAGTAGTAGCAGCAGTAGTAGTAGTAGTAGTGGTGCTGCTGGTGGTGGTGGTGGTGGTGGTAGAAGAAGTGCTTTTTCTCGACGGATCACCCACCGCCGGCCCCTTCACACATGGTAGTAACAATACCAATAGCAACAATAAATAAGAAGAGTAATAACAACATCAATAATGACAGTAACAATAAGAGTAATAGAAGCATCAATAGCAACAGTAATCACAATAGTAATCACAACAATGGTAATAACCGTAATTACCATAGCAATCATAAGAGCAATGCTAGAAATAACAGGTCGGTAATTACCCGCTTTAAATTTCAGACTACCAGGGAGGCTCCAGGGCTATGGATATTAGTATTGCTACCATTACTATTATTGCTATCACTACTACAATTGCTCTGCCTCCCTAAATCCTTTAGGGTTTAGGGTTTAGGGCCCTGAACCCAAGCTTAATCGAGCTCAAGTCTTCCAAGTGCCTGCTTGCAGTAGTTCCGTGAGAGCTGTCACCTTCCGGCAAGCCAGCGGCCCCAGGCTCAGACAGAAACTAATTTGGGGTTTTCCAAATTGGGGATCCAATTTTGGGGGGCCCCATAATAAGCATCAACATATTTTGGGGTTCTATAATCATTAGGGTCTCCCTAGTTGAGAAAATACCATTTCTGTTTAACCCCAAAGCCCCACTTTATGGATCCTGGGACCATCATATGGCAGTCAAGGATCCTCTTTTGAGGGTTGGGTTTAG
The DNA here is from genome assembly GCA_905231905.1 of Symbiodinium pilosum. NCBI lineage: Eukaryota > Dinophyceae > Suessiales > Symbiodiniaceae > Symbiodinium > Symbiodinium pilosum. The sequence continues at coordinate 13,272 of CAJNIZ010002783.1, read as the reverse complement.
GGTCTACCTAGGGTTTTAGGGAGTGGAATTCCTCCTTCTTAATGGTGCTGCAGGGGGAGCGGGGGAGCTACATGATCCCTTGCTTGTTTACCCCGCCTCCTCCTTCAGCACCAGAAACTTTTGCAAACCTGAAGAACCCAAACCCCAAGTGTGGCAGAACTGAATCGCCCCCAGACCACAACAATGATTTCCTAGACCCTCCCTCCAACTACCCTCTATTTGGCCTTAAGCACCCGCTATCCAAGGCGCTGTAACCCCAATTCAAGGTTCTGGGAGGATCTTGGTTAGCATCTCGCTGCGACGCACTACGATTTTGGAGTCGCAGCTCAACCTGCGTAGCTGTTAAGGAACGTAACTCAAGGTTGCTGCAATCAGGAAACCTCATTATTTACTATATACTCATCATATGGAAACTAGCCAGCAACGGGTTCCAACCAGGTTTAAGGCTTCTATCTATGAGAGGAGTTCTTCAGCTTGGAGTTGTCATGGATTCAGATGGGTTCTTCCAACTCCTTCAGCCAAGGGGCATTGACTTAGTAAGTAGAGCTCGCCACCAGCTGCAGCGAAACTTCGGTTTCGCACTTCTGCTCTCTCCGAATTCTGCGACGTGTTTGAGTTCGTGGGATGTGGTATGACATACCGGCACCGCATCAGGCGAGGAGCTGTTTTCTGTGGGATTGCCACCTCCTGACCCCTGACTCTGGGAAACAGCTCAGAACCGTGCAGGGCTTGGCATAGGATAGTTTGTATGCTGTTTGTCTTCTGGTTCAAATTCCCTGGCTGTCACGTCAGTAGATCTGGCAAGCTTCTCACAACGTCGCACTGGCTGAGTTGGCGGTGGCTGAGAGGCGTCCAGGGGTTCCGGCGCCTGTTTAGCTTCCTGCTTATCACCCTCCGGGCTCAACGTTGTAATGCAACATCCCACCACCAGGCCCACTGAGCTTCAATCAGATGGGACAAGGCACAACCGGAACCGACCGACAAATCGCCATTATGTGGGGTCTCCCAAGAACTGAACAATAACAACCAGAAAGTTCACATAATTCATATGTGCTGACAGCAGCAAAAAATTGAGATGAACGTGCGCCTCAAGCACCAAAAGGTTTCCGGAAAAACCGCTCGCAATCTCTCCTTTTTTGTCGCCGTCGCGGCTTCACCGTTTTTTCCCATCATGCTTTGGTTTTGCTGCGCCAACAACCACTGAAGAGTTCTCGTCTAATAGATGCGTTGCACGTGAGCAGTTGTTTCATCAAGTTCAATGAATAAGTCTTCAAAAGGAGTGCAGCTTTGGGCTTACAATGCGTAGGGTGAGGGGTGCAATCCAGTTTATCAGACTTTGTCACCATGCGAGGGGGTCGCATCATTGCCACCTGAAACCGACACCCCAAGACCTGGTATCCGGCTGGGAGTTCCAGACTTAGCCGCACTCCCACCCCGTGCAGGCCCTAAACCATAAATTCTTCACCTTTTTGCGACAAGCTTGTAGAGCCCCGCCTGGACCGCAGAACCATTTCTCCAAACAAGGCCTATACGGAAGAACAAAAATCCTCAAACCTAAACTCTATACCCTAAACCCTCTACCCCTCAAAGTCCAAGATCTGGCTCTACGTGTTCCCCCTTTCCCTAGTTGTCAACGCTACCTTCTGCAGCAGATTTCACTCCCACCTCTACCTCGCGGTTTAGGGTTTAGGGTAAATCCACCCGACCCCCCCACTACCCTAAACCCTGAGTCTACTCATGATCATGGTCTGAGTCAATGACTTCCTTGGTGCCGTGGGACTCTACCCTACCCCTTTGCTAGGATATCTAACTTCATCTCTAGCATAGCTCTGCCCTCCCCCCCTCCCAGATACAAGTTTACATGGCTTTCGGTATACTACCTAGGCCTTATGTGGATCTGGGTAAGCGCGGGAGCACATATCCCAGTAGAAAAACAAGCCACGGCTGCAGTAGACTTATTTCGGGTTTAGGGCTTAGGATTCAGAGCTTAGGCTTTAGGGCTTGAGCCTGCAAGTTTGTAAATATCAGAGTTTCGTGCCGCAGTTGCTTTTAGTAGGATTATGGCCTATAAGAATCTTCTCGATCAGAAACAGCAGGATCTTCTGGATTTCGAGCTTTGAATAGGAATTTGGTGTATCTAATTTTCCGCGTGAGCTTAACCCGAAATACTACGAAGACCCTGGACTCCTGAATTTTGATTTTTTTATGGCTTTGGATACGGATGTCGTTTATGAGAATTACTCTCAAAAGTTAATAAGAAGTCAATCGAGGTGTGTTGGCAAATAATCTGAGAACACATCAAAAGCACTGTCATTTACTGTGCTGCGGTGATTTCAGTTTAGCAATTCACTAAACAATTTTTGGGAGATCAGCACATGTTAACACAAAACCTATACATGCGGATCTTGGGAGCGTGACCATACGAGCGCCGGACCTAATCTCTTGCATAGCGCAGAGACCATGAGAAAAAGGGATAAAAAGGGTTGGCCTCTATCGGTTATGCGAGGTTTAGGGGGTATTGGTTGAGGGTTGGCCCCTATTGGTTTTTGCCTATAAAATTACAGTTATGAGTCTCGTGACCATCATGGACATGTTGCCTCTTCCGTTAGTCCGACACTCATGTATATACATATATATATATATGTAAACGCACACAACCTAGGTATCCACCAGTAAGCCTAAACCCTAACCCTAAATCCGAAGACGTAAATTCAAAACCCTGAACCCCAAACCCTAAAGCCTAGACCCTAAATCCTAAACCCTAAATTCCAAGCCCTAAACCCTAAACAGGGGTCTAGGTAAGGCCACCCACCCTGACAGCAGGCCTGCGGACCCGAGGCGAAATCCAGTGGTGTCTTCCCCCTGAGGGGTTTTAGAATTTAGGGTTTAGAGTTTAGGGTTTAAAGTTTAGGGTTTTTTTGGTTTAGAGTTCGGTAGAGCCGAAGGCCTGTGCGAGATTAGGCTGCCGATTGCTAAATCTTTTGGATCTGTTCCGAACCTGGTAGGGGGAGAGTAAATGGAAATACGCCTGCTATAGGCTTGCAAATCAAATCGCATCATGACGCCTCACAAGAATGCCCCTTAAAAGAGAATTGTGGGAAATTGCCTTAAGAGTTGGCGCCTGCGAAGCTTGCCAAATTCATTGAAGGGATCCTGCAATGGTCCCTGGGGGGGGCGGCTGAACTCAGTGGATTGTGGGACCACAGTAGAAACAAGTCATGCAGAATTTATGTAAATCAACTGTACTAAACTAGGTCTCGCAAACCCTCAAGCCTATGAACCCTTCCCTTAGGACCATCCTTGCAAATTCCAAGCTCCGCGGCCTGCTGTTTGGTATCTCTGGCTTCGCCCGGGCAGCCAGCAAAAGCTGTGAGGCCTCTCTCGACGCACTTAGGGCTGACAATTTGTGGGTTCACACAATGGGAAAAATTAAATTAAGGGGGTTGGGGCTTCAATATTAGGATCGGGTAAACTCTCCGTAAAGCTCAAAGACCACCGCAGTTTCCATTCCATTGTCCATTTGTTTTTTCCGTGTGATTCGCCAGTAAACGGGTCTGTTTTCATAATCATAAACCCTTAATGTAAAAGGGGGATCGACTCAACTAGCTGATTCCCTTTTGCCTTCTGAGCCTGTCCTGCGAGGTATCCAACAATATATTGCACGAAGCCAACATACGCGAGGTTGTCAAAGTTAGAGTCCGGAATTGGGTACCCTAATTATTCGTTCCCCAACAAGAGACCATAAATTTAGCAACCTTCCACACCAACTGGAAATAGAGATGAACCCATTGATGCCACCGTAAACAGACCACACACCCTAAACATCCCTAAACCCTGAAGCCCATGCACTTTTTTTCTGGAACAAGGTACTTAAGCTATCATGTCCTATTTTTGAGAGGCCTAGGACACTTACCAGTCAAGGTACTCAATCGCCGCTGCTACTGCTGACGGCTACAACGAGACCAAACCCTGCACTCTCAGCTGCCAGGGGTTCTCGCCAAACTTCATGAAATTATGTAGTTTCAATCTCACATAGTACAAGACAATGCTTACCATCAAGCCTATCCTGTGTTGCCGAATTCCTTCACGAAATCAAAGACAATCGCAAAGCTGTGATGTGAATAAGTTGTCACTATCAAGCCTGGACAAGAATAGACTTGCCGCAAACATCTTCCTGCCCCGTTCGTGGCTAGGCGTGGAGGAGCCCGCATCGTGAGTTTAGTGGTATAGGGTTCTAGATGCAGGGTAAACAGAGCTGGGGTGGATGGGTGGATGAGGTAAGAAGGGGACAAATGTCGGGAGGGTGGGGAGACGGGAAAATGGAGGGAGAGCAAGAATCCCCTCCCCCCTAGTATTGAAATCTCCCAACCCCCAAATATTAAACATTCCCAATGTACTATAGTATACCACAAAAGAAACTAGAACATTATGGTCGTGGCGGATTTCAATATAAGCCTGGGAAGGGGATTGCTCGGCGGCGGAGGTGAAAGGGCTAAGAGTTGACATGAAGGCTGAGCAACAACTAAAGCTCAGCCATACCTGCCATACAAACTCTGCTAGTTTAAGATGTAGGGCTTAGGGCTTAGGATATCATACTTTCATCCAAGCCTGAAATCAGCTTACCTTGAACCCATTTTCCATCTAGTGAGGCCGGGTAAGGCCGTTACTATTTGCCCAGAATCCTGATGATAGTAGTTACCATCTTCCTTTCCATTACCCCTGTATATACATACATATATATAATCCCTACGTAACCCCTAATATACTGTAATCTACCATAACAAAGCTTCCTATCTCGTGAAGTATCAACTTGCGGAGCCTCTACGTTGCCAGTAAGCACGCTGAACATGAGTGGCGTCGCACCCTGGGCATGATACCTCCAAGCTAAGGGGTCTGCACTGCTGGGTGGGCTGGGGACTTTGGAGTCTACAATTTTGGGTCATGTCCATCCCCAGAGAAGAGCCCCCCTTGCATACCCCAAGCTACTAGAAGGCTTTTTGTTCCTAGGGAATCTCCAAAAACATGACTCAACTTCTGGGCGGAACCCAGTTTAGGGGTTGGGGTAACGACATAACCCCACTCTCAAAGCAAGAAGTCCCTCTACCCCCTAGCTTGCCCATTGAGTTAACTTCATTCATCTAAACCCTGAGGCCTTTGGAGTTTGGGAGTTAAGGCATGCAATCTTGTCGTCGGGCCTGTGTTGCATAGGACTTAGCGTTTAGGGCATGAGGGCTTGGGGTTTAGGGGTAAGGATCTAGGGTTTTAGGCTTCAGGTTGAATTGAGCACGCTTCAAGTGTTTAGGGTTTGCCACTTGGGCTACACTTTCCCATTGGGGTTTCGGCTTTAGTGCGGTTTCTCTTGATTGAACCTGTCAAGTTTTTTTTTCATGTTGTAGGATGCGAAACCTAAAGAATAAGCTAGGCTTACTGACTACAGCGTCCCTACGAGGAATTGCCACTCATAGGGGTGTTTCTCAACCTAATCCTTACATGCCCTTTAACTCATTCCTCATTGGGGTAACATTCAAAGGCTACAGGTTTACTGTTTACTCCTTCTTGCGTTGTAGCGGTAAGGGCCTGAGTGACTCGGGACCAGCCCAGCGTTTGGACAACTAGGATAATAGTTCAGATTCAAGCGTAGAACATGCTCGCAGGCGCAGGGGATCAGGCAGTTGGAGGAAATTGAGTGGTTGGGCAATTTTTGGCCGGCACACTTTTTTTCTATAAAAAAGGGGCCCGCGAGGATTTCGATGTTCATAGATGAAGGTGGTAGTCGAGGTTGGCGTAGCACCACATGGCAGAGCCTGAAATACGGTGACGGCGCCACTGCCAAAGGCTCTTCTTGGCATTGCAAAGGTGTTTTTGGCGAAGTTTCTCTTGAGCAGGCTGAAAGTTAAGGGTGTGAGAAACTGCTGCGCCTGCCAGTCCAGATATTGGGCAGCGTCTGCAAGCCGATCAACGCGCTGAGAATGCTGACCAGCGCAGTGGATCTGCAAGTCCCGCGCATGTGCAACTTCGGGCCTGATGTGGCGTGCACTTGCGCATTTTTTTTAAAGATTGGACACGCAGAATTTGGGGCAAGCATGGTCCGGTAATCGGATGCACTTAAACATGAAAGCTATTGCGGTCTGGTCAAGGATGCTCTGGGAACCGTATGCTCTGGTAATCGGATGCAATCGAGCATGAACCCACTGCTTCCGAACAGAGTCCGGGCGCAGGTGCCAGAAGCCTCGCAAGTCAGAGTTGACATCGTGGTCTTTGGTTCCTGCATTGATGGCGATGCGCTTGATGGACTCCGTCCCGCATGAATTGGGGATAGTGGAAAATAAAATGGA